>VZTO01007632.1:113279-136297 GCA_013400615.1 Syrrhaptes paradoxus
AACATAAAGATCTAACAGAACTCCATGAATCAACCAAGAGGAAAAGATTTCTCTGGAGTCCAGGGAGCTCAAGCTGCCCGCATGGTTCCAGTGCGTTTGCCTCGTGTCCCCAAGGAAGATCTCAGGCCTGGCTGATGAGCTCTGGATACTCTTTAACAAGCCACTTTGGGTAACTGCAGTAAAACAGTTGTACCTGGGAGCGTGAATACTCAGTGTAATGCACTGCACCTCAATCCTACAAATGCAGGTGAACATGAAACCACAACAGGCAGTAAATAAATGCCCTGTGCCCTGAAAATATTAAAAAATTTGCTAATTGCACACCCATCTGGCTCAAAAAGAAACTGCACTCATCAAATTCTCACTTGGAGCCTTTTTCCGGCACTACTTTTCACCTGTGCTTGAAGCAGGATGAAGAATTCAACTGGCCTACACCTGAAACACGTGGGGATAACTCAGCTGCATAAAATCTCTGCAGGTTGCCTGAGTTCACCATCCTACACAGAAGATGCTATGTATATCTTTAAATACTGGAACAAGAACTGTACTTCTGATATGATTTGCAGGTATGTATATTAACAATACCCACACCTGTATTAAAGAAATATCGCTGTTTGTGTGTGCACATACATCATAATCGGGAAAAACCCAAAGCAATCACTTTGCATTTACAGATTCTCAGTCAGCCAGCACTTTGTAATGTTACTGTAGTAACTCACACCTTATCAGAAATGACACACGAAATAAGCTCAAAAAGCAATTCTTCTACTGTCTTCCAGTCCCAGCAATGACTGCTCCGAAAGATTTAGAAACAAATCAAACAAGGGTATCAGCCCTGGAAAGTTTACACCTGAAGTATAAAACACGGAATCAGCCACTGACACAAACAGAGGAGAAATACAATGAAATAACAAAAGAATAGCATTTACCTAGAGGACTGTTCTGGTTAAGGAAAAAAGGTGATACAGAACTTAGCTTTCTTATTTAGGCTTTTTTTTTTAAAAGTAATTAAACAGTTCAGACTAATTAAAGTCACATAGAAAATACATCCTACGCGGCACTATACATCTCCACGTCTGGTTCTTTTCCAGCCAGAAAAATCACTCCTGATGCTAGCACGATATCCTGTGAAGAAAATTCCTAAAGCTCAGTGACCTTCTCATGCATTTCCTTTTGTGCAGCCCTCTCCCTCAAGCCCTATAGCAGGACAGCTGCTTAACACTATTAGACAGAGCCCAACAAAGCAGAGCTCCACAGATGGCAGGGAGCATCACTGAAAAGTAACTGATTAAAATTGGAAAACACGTTTCAGTATTATTTGATTTCTGCCTTTCATACAAGAGAAAAGACCCACATGAAAGTGTAACATCCAGCTATCAAGACATGTAAAACTTGCGCATAGACCATAAAAACTACCTCTGCAGACATCACACTGCTGCAAGGCATATCATAGCACCTCTTGGCTTGAGGCTGTATCACTTTTTTACATCAGCATCTCAACCAGAATTCAAATTTTTTTCCTTAGTGAAAGATCAGCAAGTTTTGATACAAATTCAATATGGGTTTCTACAGTGACAGGTTATACATTTTAATATGTTGAAGCAAGTTTTAACAGAAATCACATGCTGCTTGATTAGGTACATCCTTCCAGTAAAAGGCTTATGAGGCTAAAACCTCCTTCACCAATTCGGAGCAGTCAGGTCACAGCAATAAACAGCACTGCACTAAGAAAACTGCAGTCATTTTCCCCAAGCCCCCAGTGGAGATTTACACTGAGTCTGTGTATTCCTGTCCTTTGATCAAGTCCTGTTTCACTTTTTACATTCTTCCTTGGAAAAAAAAAACAGAGGGATACATTCCAAGAAGTCCATGGGAAGGTCCTAAAAGAAGAAAAGAAGACCCAGAGTAGTGTTCCCTTTGCAAACTGTTCAGCTAGCCTTTGAAGTCCGGCGTGACTGTACTAACTCCAGACTGCTGCAGAGCACGAAAAACTGGAGAGCAGCAATGTTTCTGTGTGACACACATAGCCTCTAAACAGCACGGTTTACATCACCCATTTCCTCAATACAAGCTAAGACTATGAAACTTTCAGACAACGTACAAAGTACACGAACGTACTCAAAGGCAAAGTCAAGACAGCTTGAAAATAGGGGATAGCGGCAGATATCTGTGATGCTGAGTTTGGCAGAATCAGTAGGTCTTGCTCTCCCTCTCAACTTCACACACTTTAATACACTTACATTAAAGAAGATTAGTTGAGTTTACATGCCATGTCAAGATAACTGGAATAAAGAACGAGAATCACGGGGCATTAAAAGCAAAGACATCTCACCAGCTGATGTTTACACCACAAACGTATATGATATTGCTCCTCATTCATCTCCATCAGCACACTCACTCGTTGTTCTCCCTTGAATTTCACAAACAATAAAAGATTCTACTCCACAACAAAGAAACTTAAAATACTAGGATGTTTTCTGTGTTGCAGGAAGAAAAAGAACACACACACACCCTGAAATCAAATCCCATCAGAGTTTCAGGAATTTACTGTCAGCTCACATAAAAAGTAGTTATTAAAACATTAAAATAAAACATATTCCAGCACATTTAACAGTATAGTATTTAAAGTGTTCCAGACAATTTAATTTGAAGACTTGGCCTAAAGAACATATTTGAGTTTTAAAACAAGCATGCAATAATTTGGTAATTTCGTTAACCACTTTCCTTGATCACCACACAAACCCAGCATCAGAGCTGAAGTGTTTCAAATGTAGTTTATGTTTCACCAGGAATATCTAGTCTTAATCCACTTCACAAAGACTTATTAACAAAGCGATTTTTCATTGATGTAAAGAGAAACCAGCTCCTTGAACTGTTATGCTGAGATGTGCAAAATGATGTTGAGTAGGAAAATACAAAAATTATTTAAAGACTGAAATGTGACTGCTATTCAAATATACTGTTGCTATACAGTACATACAGCTGTACTAACATCTGGAAAAGCAGTGGAAAGCAACTGGAAACGGCATGTGTGTTTAGCAGCATACTGGGGAGAGCGGGGGGGGGGCAATTAACCTGGGCAGACAGGGTGGGCCCAATCATCAAATTATCTTTCCCATCTGAAATTCTTATTCTAGATTTCAGAGAGTCTAAAGCATGCAAACTTGACAAGCATCTAACCAGCTTCTGCATCTCCTCCTTTAATGCAGACTTGCCATATGTATTTACAATCTATATCAAAATGTATCTCTGCCTTTAACTTTCATGGAGAGCTGTTAAAGCTCTGTATGAGCTTTGGTATGACCACAAAATTCCTGCCCTTTATGAAACAAACACCCTACCTATGTTAACAAAGGAGGCAAATCACATAATTTCTCTATGTGGCTAGGCTGGTGCTATTAAGTTAAATGTAAAAGCTGTGAAACTTAGGATACAGAGAAAGGAGTAACAGTGCGAATTTAGTCATAAAAATCATCCTGAAATAATTATCACTCTTTCTTAAAGCAAATTTCCACATGTAAACAACCAATTAAAATAACATATTTTATTCAATTATCTCTTTCCTTCCCGTATTCATGGCAATAATACAGTATCATTTGAATTGTCTGTGATAATGACACAAATAATTTATCAAGTCCTGTGATAATACTAAAGCTTATTGAACAAGGGATCAGTAGGGCTTGGGGATGATGTGAGTAAAGGCATGTACCCATCTCTTCATTAAACTTACTAACCACATAAATGCCCCCTCCCATCTGATCTAACTGCACCGCCCAAGACAGCCGGTTGGGGATTTCACTCTATGGTACGGGCACCAAGGCAGTGCTGGGACACCTCTGCTCTCCAGATCCCTCATGGTCTGAGACTTCTAAGCTCACCCCAACCCATATTTTATCCATACTCAAAGGTCCACAGACCTCTGATGACTTCATGTTCATAGCACCTTCATGCTGCACCATAGATAAGAGAAGTGCCACCATGGAAAGAGATTTTAAGGTTTCAAGGAGAAGAAAAGATCAATTCTGAGAAGTCATTGCCCTGCATAAAGGAGCAGCTGATAAAGAGCAATACAAGAACAACAGGCAAAAAAACCTCTGAGAATGGCAAGGTCAGAAGAACAGGAAAATGTAAGGAATGAGAAATTATAGGGCAAAGAGTGCTGTGCGCGGTGCTGAAGATAAAGACAAGCAGCTTGTACACTCATAGTGGAAGAAGAGGACTCCTGTGCAGCAATCCAGGAAGACGATTATTTTAGTGCAAACATCTCTTGAAATGACTGGTTAAGCTTGGCATCTGGAGCAGCATATAAAGATGGATCCTACGGCAGTCAGTACAAGGCTCAGACTTACACTACATGCACAGAAAGAAAGGCAAGGTTTCAGAAGGACTTCGTAGTCTGAAACCACAGAATGAGAGCCGCGTGTTTCAGCCTCAGCGACTGGTAAGTGCTCTCAGCAGTGACAAAAAATAGGAAAAACGGTGACTGAACTTGAGAAATTTTGTGGATCAGTATGACAAGAAATTAAATTTTGGCCATATTTCAGCCAAGGGGATGGCAAGGCAAACAGGAGATATGAAAGAGATGGGGCAAAACATAGCAGCAGATGAACTCACCAGGATGGATCAGAATGCCCAGAAATACCAAATGGGAGGTAACACCAACAAAGGGGCATCACAGTCTCGAAGGAGTAAGGAAAAGAAGGACAAGGACAACTCCATTCAAGGAAAAGACACTGGAACAACCAAAGAGATAAAAAGAGGGGAGGAAGGGGGTACAGTTAATAGCTTCCAAGTAGTCACAGATGTCAAACAAGGTAAGGAAGGATTTAAAAAAGGAAAGTGAATACAAAGCCCTGGATGTGCCAAAACATTCCACCAGAGCATCAAACAAAACTGTCATATGTAAAAATCACAGCTCAACGCTGGATTTTCCATGTGTATTATTTAAATATAATATTGAAATACACTATTTAATTCTTGAAGCAAAAAGCTAATGAGTAGGAGCACATTGTGAAACTGTTCTCATTTTCTTGCACTTGAAGGTGAAAGGATGGCAAGCTCTAAAAATGATAACCAAACTAGGTACATTGTGCCGAGAAAGCCAAACCCTGACACATTCCAGAGCAGAACAATTACAGGTGAAACATCTGCTAACAGCAATGCTCTGCTTCACCAAAGCTCCTCAACTGGAAAAATTTCTACTGCTAGCAAAAATATCTGAAAAACGTTTGGGTTTTTCAAACAAGAGGCAAGGGCATCTAAGTGAGCACATGGCAGCTTCCCTGCCCAGGCAGTATAACCCTACTTCTGAAAATTTAACGAAGCTAATAAATATGTACTTCCACGATCGGTGAAACCAAGGACAGCTGATCTCCTGTAAGTTGACTGACCTTGGTCTGAGAAAGTGCAAGATTCACTTGACACTTCTCCCAGAGGTGGGGCAGTGAGAAGGCAGCAACACTCTTCCTTTCTCCCTCACCCTCCCATGGCCTCACCTGTAGGTTCTCTGGTGTCTTACAAATGGAGCCATATGAAGTCTCTAACGCCTACATCCAAGTCCTACTACTTAGACTAAATGCAAACAGCTGAAAAAGGGAAGTATATTTATTCATGGAAGCTTTCTGGATACTTAAACAAAACTGTGGCAGCTCCCCACGAAAAGAATCCATCTGTCACACGAACTNATTTTAAGAATTTAATCCTTTCAGCTATTTTATTACCTATGCTTTTTACAGCATAAACACTTTTTGAGCTGTGTCATGAACAAGATCTTTTTCACAAATCCAGAAATAAAACCAGTGGCATCTCCCAGCAACTGAGCAAAAGCATAGTCTCTGTTAGACAAAGTCTGTTGAAAAAAAATACAAAAAACAAAGAAAAGACCATATGCATAAATCTCAGCCCCATTAGTTAGTGACAAAACTCATCTTCGCTTCAGAGAGTTCACAATTTTCTTCTGAATTTCTTTACAAAAGGGAAGTTGTTATAACAGTAGCCACATTTCTGCTGTAACTGAGGTAAGCTACTTAACATAAGAACTATCACTAAAAAAGGCATAAAGTACATAAAAAATAATGTTTTCTTTTCTATATGAATAACAACTGCAGGACTTTGCCATTCTTCTGAAAGATCCAGAGAGTTATGAACCAAGAGCATAAATGAAAAATGATTAGCAAAACGTACATTTGTATTCTTAAAGATATCATTTTATATGTGGTCACAACCTTCCTGTCAACTTCAATCATCTCCTCATGTGTGACCATATGAGTCTGCAAAAAACAAGTGCCAGGCTGATATTCTGCACTCTGAAATTTAGTAAGGGAATTCTGAATCTCATTTGAAGCACTGTACCTTGTGGCAATAAATGAAGTAATATATCTAAAACTTTCTTCAAAATTACATTAATATCTTTGGTCATAATTGATCCCCAATTCCAGTAGGCAGAGTAAAAAAACCCAGGATTTTTCCCTCCTAAGACTATTCCTTAACATCTCTGCTGTGGACAATTTTAAAAATGAAAATGATAGGAGCACAATCCGTTTCACCTAACTGCAGAAGTCTACAGTGCAGATGCATCCATCTGAAGGGGTCACACCAGGATTTCTTCACAAGCAATGGAGAAAATCAAGCTCTTTCAGCACTGTCTTTTCTCTGCTAACCACAAAAAAAGACCTACACACCTAGCTCATATTAAAATATCCCAATTTGTTCTCATGAACGTAACAACAAACCAAAAAGATACTCCAACTACTGAACTGGATGCTAGCCTAGAAGAAAAACACTTAATAAATTCATAAATTAACATTTTAATCCATTTCATATCCTTTGTTGCTGTTAGTCTTAAATTACTAAGCCTTTTGAACATTTTCAGTAAAAGGCAAAGTAAGAAAAAAAATCAAATCAAATTTGGCTTCCAGACACAATGTGTACAGATATTACAGTTTTTCAACTGCAGAGAAGCTTCAATTAGCTGAAATCCTTGTACCCACAAGCTGGGCATCCATGAAGCCAGACTTTGAAGGGGCTTCCAGCTTCTTTCAGATCTGAGGAACTGGAAGTACACAAACAGTTTGGTATCTTGTCATACCTTTACATCATACTTTGAAAAATTCCAGTATCAACTGTACTGATATGCTGGCTAATGCAAGCTTGCTTTCCAACATCATTGTTCCAAAGAACCCCGAGAGGTCCTTCTTTGGGATTCAGATACCTAGTCAGAAGTGTAAAGGTACTCAGATTTCATACCACTTACAACACCAAATGAGTGCACTGGTACAGTGACTCTCTTCTGGAAATGACTGTATTTATTTATGAGCTCCACCTCCCCTTGCTCTGGAACAATTAAGCTTTTTTGAGTCTCTCATACCCAAAGGCTTCAAAAGATTTCTGTGGTTAAATTTTCAGTTACAATCTCACTCCTGTATTTTAAAAGGCACACTCTATATTCTCAACTCAGCAAAACAAATTATTCACTAAAACCTTGATGGCCAATTTCTGTTCTTATAGGACAAAAAAAATGTTCATATGCTGACTTGCAGTGATAGCTGATTTTCTTCAGCCCTGTAATTCAAATTTGTGTTGTATTTAATTTAATCTCACAGGAGGAGGATGGAAAACAATATGGTAGAACACCAAGAATCACAGTTTTCTCTTGGAACTCTGAAAAACATAATCATGTACTTCAAGCTTACAGACAAAAATTACTTTGTAGGTAAAAAGAAATCATGAAAAATATAACTAGAACACAAACATTTCAGGAAACTCTGAGACCTGGGTAGAACACTGGATCAGAATCACCACTAACTTAGCCCCCGTGATGACTTCATTCCATGTTTGCCTGGATCTGTGCTCAATAGGAGATTTGTGCTATAAGAGGAGATGAAATACAACCTTAAGAAGTCTAATGTACTCCACGACAGACAGCACAAGCGAGACAGGATGACAGTAAGGAGGGCAGGCTGAGTGACATGCCATCTGCCTCTCCCAGGCAGAGGGATTGATTACCACCACAGGGGTTGCCAGACCAAAACTTGCCTCTCCATCCAAGTTAGGATGTATTTTTAGTCTTTGCAAATATTATTGGACTATAAATGGATTTTGTTCTAATAGTTTCTTATTATTATTGCAGTATGGAATTAACAGCGCTTTCATACACAGATATTTAACATCTTAAAAGCAGAAATCTTATGCTAACTAAGAACTATCATGGAACCTCATGAACTTCAGTTAGCCCATGACCTGAAGAACTTGCATACTGACGCACGCCAGCGAAATGCCAGGTCAGCGAGGGTCCCTGGCACAAGAGGTTGTGTGACAGAACTGATGAAGGGAAAGCAGGTGACAGGAACAACCATGGAGGAGGAAAGAGGCTCCCAGAACCCACAGCAGGAAAGGAAACTGGCCCACGCATTCAGCTATGGAGATGATTTGCCTTCTCACCTATACTGTTGTTATTTGAACAGGAAGGAAGCACAGCCCTAAGACACGGCCAGATGGACAAAGTCACTCAGCACACTAGGGCCAGACCCACCTCCCTAAAACCAAGAGCAAACTTCAGTGAAGGTTCAGAGCATGAGGACTGGGTTGAGCAAGTTTAGCTTTGCTCTCTTCTATGTCACACTATGGTATTTAGGGACAAATCAAAGTCTTGTCTTAACATATGCAGCAACACATGTAAGAAACACGACAAGCAAGCAGAGTTTGTCAGGCCACAACGGCTGTTCTGCAGCTTGCAGACATGGCCAGGGCCAACCTGGCCAGAGGGGACAGAGAAGGGTGTAAAGGAGGTTGGGTTATGACACCCAGTCACGCAGGTCAACCACTGAGCACCAAGCTCCCCAGTTGAACTGTCATATTACCCAAACCACCTTGCTAAAAGCAAGGCCACCTAAGAAGGTCCCTACAAGTCTCCTGGTCCTTTAAAAGGAGGAGCTCTTTTTCTTTCTTTTTTTTTTAAGCTACCACTCTGAAGCTTGGCTTGTAAACCTCAAATGATTACTGCCTGAGGTAAAAGGATCAAATGAATTACTGTCTGAAATCACTGCAATGAAACAAGATACAGTCTGCCCAGTCACAAGATGCTGACAAGATGTGAACTACTTGATTTTACAGTACTGCAGTAGCTGTGCAACTATGACTTTGGGGTGGAGAGAAATTTATTTTCAACTGAGTGGGATTTTGTTACCAACTGGCTTGTTCTACACATCAGAATTGTTCAGCACTCACTGTAGCAAATGCAACCTCATAAAATTTGTATTCTTTCATGTAAGGTACAGCTACAGAGAAATAACAGACCTGACTAAATGATACCCTAGAAAATCCACAAGATTTTCTGCTAATAAAAATGAAGAAGGGATGAATGAAACTCATCTTTGACAAAGATGCTCCATGAATCACATACAGACATGATCCAGCAAAGCCCCAACACAGAGATCTTCTGGAATTGTCCCCATGCCAGAATGGGACTACCTAGATCTTCTACCTAGATCACCACAAGTAGTATCAATTTCTGTGAGTCTCATGAAAGAATACTAGATCCACAGTTATACAGACTATAAACCTGAAACAAGGAATAATTGGGGCAGATGCTGTAGCAGTGGTCCATGACTTACAAACCAGTGAGCAGGACAAGATCTTTCCATCAAAAGTCCAGGATGCTTGTGCTAGAAGAGATTTTTGAAACACTACACTTTTATGATTGGAGAAGTAAAGATTACTGAATATTAACAATCGAAGGTAAAGAATTAAAGAGTTATATAGCAAGCAGGCCTGGCACCACTGCCTTTGCAGAGGCAAACATTTTAGAGGCTAATGGCTTACTGAGATTGCAAACCATCACAAAAAAAAAGAAAAAATGGCAAAAATACAATATTTACTAACACTACAAAGCTTAGAGGAAGGATTAGAGACCAGTCTCCCAGGAAGATCAGTACTTTCTCGGACCAGTTATGCAGTGCTGAGGATTGCCTCCAAAATCCCGGGGGATACATGACACTGTCACCAAGGCAGAGGAAACTTATTCAGACAAACCTGGGGTTTGCAAATCATTATTTAAAATGGTGGTCACAGCAGAAGCTCTGGCAAATTATTATTTATAATAATATGATTATTTATGAAGGAACAATTTTCTTAAGACTGGCTCTGACAACGTTCCTAGGGAGGTTTAAAAAAGTGAAACCAAGGCTGTCTTTAATTCTTTGGTTCAGTCAGTCCAGTGAAGACTTGGAGCAAATCATGCACTGTAGGTGTGATGGATCTTGTCTCCCCAAATCCCACCCGGAACAGCTGCACAAAGCCTACTGACTAACAGCTCCAGTTACAACACAACAGTAGCAATTGTCAAACTATTCAGTTTTAGGCCGCTTGCTGAGTTACACATACATAAGCTAAGTATCCAGATTTGTGGTAAATAAATTGAAAAACTCAAAGAAAAAAATATTTAGAAATTTTTAGGAAAAAATACATTTGTGTTTGCAATGTTAAAAACATCACGGATGAGTCATGGTTACTAGCAGCAAACAGGAGCTCATGCCCTGTTCAAAGTGGCTAGCTTAGACACCTTCAGAAAGCAAAACTATTAAATATGCAAACACACACAGGTTCAAAATAAACCCCCTTGAAAATAATAAAAAAAAAATCTTAAATCAGAAATAAAGTGATGATAAATGAAAAGCAGTAACATACTCACTGGTCCTTAGCTTTACATATTGAAGAAACTACAACAGAGTACTAGCTAGCAGCCACATTAAATGTTCTTGTAGCATTTTGTGAATACATTGGAAAATCTCTAACTGGCATTGAACACAGCTAAATAAATAGGTACTCTAAGTATTTTCATATGTAACAGAATAACAAAGGCACCAAAGCTACGCACAGGCTTCCCTACAGACAGGATGTCCTCTGCTCATGCCTGTAGGCGTCGGATAAGCATTTTGTCACTGTACTCTCATGGTGAGCTTGGCTGCATCTGCCCTATCGCTTCACTGGGCCTCCTGTTTGCATTCCAGCATGAACTGTACGCACTCTTCTGTCTTCACACAACTAACTCAGGTGAAAGAAAGTTAAGAGACAGAGCAAAAGGACAGTAACATAGTTTACTGTATTTCTTCGTTTATACTGTGGTAGTCACTAATTGTCGTCCATTGTGCTAAGCACTCAGAAAACACAGGAACAGACGGCTATTGCAAACATGACCTTTTTTTCTTTTTTTATCTTTACGCAACACTTCTGCAAGAACTGTTTTAAATGAAAGCCCCCACAGAGAAAAGGCTAAAGGAAGTAAATTAAAATAATCTTACCCTTCTATTTGTACTCCCTGTACCACTCCAGCCATCAGTAATGAACACTTCAGAAAGCAAAGCAGGATGAAGCAACACAATGTCTACCCAAGAGCACATATATATATTTTCAGAAAATTATATCAATTTTTGTAATTTTATTTTTATATACTTAATACAGATTTAATAAGAATTTAATGACTTTTACATATATTATAAAAATAAACTTCCAGGTTGTTATGTGATGGGATCATAGGAGAGGAATAGAATTCCAGAATGAAATAGCAAAGCCCCTTCTCCAGGAAAGTTTCCCAAATAACCTCTCCCTCCAATACTAATTTCAGCATAGGATTTTATCATCTTAGTAACTATGGTGCAAGATCCATAAACAGAAAAAAATTTTACTGGTTTCAGAAGGAACTGAGACAGAAAGCTGCAGCTCAGCCATACACCCATCCTCATTCATTCAGAAGGCAACTACAAGGTCCATGCTGCCTAGAAGCCAGGTACAATTCCTCTCAACTAGCTCCTAGCAAAAGTGTTGATTTACATGATGTTACTGGGAGGTTTACTGTAACTTTTTTAAATTTGCCATTTCAGAAATGCTACTTTTTCTCTTTTTTTTTTCAGTAATATGCCTAATTCTCACAGCTACAGAATAAACTGAAGAGAGCACCTGTTCCTAAAGCAGTCAAGAAACAAGACAAATTTTTAAAAATAGTTTTAACCTGCTCTCATAAATTGATCTGACTGGAAATAGATGAACACCATTGCCTTATGTCATTCCAGTTTAAAATTAATGGACAGGCAAACTAGATTACAGCAGATTAAGATAAAGGGAAATAAACCATTCTTCTGGAGGCAGCCCCTCCACCTAAGAGATCCTGGAACTGCATGTATAGACAAGCCCTTCAAATCCTGCAGTTAAATTTTAATGAGTGCTATTAACACCTAGTTAAGACTGTTTTAAAGTCTGCTCACCTACTCTTCCAGCCAGGTCTGACTGTAAAGATTTGCTCAAATTCTTATTAATGGATTTGCAACTGTAATACTACGAATTCCTGTTCCGAATGTTTGATTTGTAACCATATAGTCTTCTGTCAAAGACTTTTAACTTGAAACTGAGAAAAAAAATATTAAACTAACCTGATAAGAGACTAGGGCCTGCTCTTTCTACCACTTGTCTGATGAAGCAAATTATGACAACAAAAAGGCCTTTATCTTCTACAGAACAACCATGAAAGAGGATGACACATACTGTCTGCAGTTGCAATGTTTTTTTGGACAGAAAAATTGTGTGCAGAGCAAGTATTCTTGGGCTCATCTTCCAGAGCATGTTCTCCAAAGCCCTTCCTCCACCTGTTCCTACAGCTCTTGTTCCTCTTCTGCAACTATCTGGCCTTTTGTGGCTGTCCTTCCTATCTCCTCCATCTTCTTCTTCTAAATGTCCTATTCTTGGTCTTCTGCTCCTTTTAACCCCACTCACTCTTCCCCCTTTCAGTTTTTTGACAATTGCTATTCCTTCTTTGTGTTTCCATCCTTTTGATGCCCCTACCCCTACCCCTATGCTCTCACTTTCACCTTTCTCTGGTTCCTGTATTCAACCCTCCATCCGCTATGCTGCTCACCCTCTCCTGTTCCAAACAGGATGCATCCCTTTTCCTCTGCGTTACAGGATACTCAGCAGAAGGAATGGATACACAAGAGACAATCTTGCTCATGTAACATAATCAAGATGCTCGGCATCTCAACATCACAGCTCCACCCGCAAAATACATTTAACCCCAAGTCCTAGGAGTGCATGTGAGAATAGCCTTGTTCTGTTAAAGTCAACAGAGATGACAGACATCACCTCTTTGCCCCAAGTTTTATAGCCATGAAGAAATTGTTAACTGTCTCAGAGCAATTCTTTAATTAACCTCTATTTAGTTGCTCTATAAAGTACTTTTTTTCCCCCATTTTGAGAGGCAGTGTTCTCCCACTTTTTATAAATCGTTTCCATGTTTACAGTAGGTTAACTTCAGCTCTTAATTATATTTCATTGCAATGGGACATCATCCTGGCTGCACACATGCTGTTATTAAAGATTACAACAGTGGTGTTTTCTATCAGTAAACAAACTGATTTGTTTATATTCCTTCTTTATCACAAAAGCTTATCAAGTTTAACTTATGAATACTCAAGTCACTCCAACTCTCCAAACCCAGCTCTCGTCCTTGTATAACTGGGTAACACCATTTTCTTTGCTTTTTTCAACAGTTTTCATTCTGCAAATGCACCTATAAACACAAGCTACTCTTCTCTTGCACTTGCCTAGCCATGAAAATAGCTTTCATGAAGGGAAGGCTCTCCCTCTGATGCTCACCACCAAGAGAACTAGCACTGTACTAATACACGGCGTCTGCAGCACAGCCCAGGTCTGTCAGCTCCCATCACCAATGCAAGGCAGAAGAGAGTAAAAGGTAACGGTCCTACTTGGGGTCCAGGACTGATGGGGCAAACAAACCACCTAAGACAGTAAAAGGTTCAAGTGACTTTGACTCACTACAGCTGGAAGGCAGATCATGCCTGGAAGAAGAAATTAAAACAAATGGAAACCTGTTCCAGCTAAAATAGTCCGAGGAGAAATGACTTTATCTTGGTGCCAGAAGGAGCATGAGAAAGGACAGGGACCATTTGAATGATCCCATCCATCTCAAGGAAACAAAGAGGGAATCTAGATGACTGTTGCAGCATTTCTGTATTTGCTTTTGGCTGTCCAACAATGCTGCAGCTGAACTGTTTGCCAAAGGAAAAAAAAAAAACAAAACCAAACAGGGCCTTCTCCACCAAATTTTTCTTCAGCTTTTTTCATGCCACGTTGCAGCTGGAGCCAGCAGCAATCTCAGTGCTGGGGTATCATATGCTCCCCATGGAGAGGCAGCAGGGCAGGGCCTGGCAGCCAGGGCCCATCCCACCGCCCAGCCACAAGCGAGGTGGCTGGGGCACTGGGGCAGCCCCAGCCCCACCTTAGGCACCTCCCCAGTGACAGAGCTGCACTGAGGCCAGGGCTGGACCCAGGCTCATGCCTGGGCCTGGCTTGGAAGGGCCCGTGGGCAGGCAGGGCAGGGCTGTGGGGAGCTGGAGACCAGCCCTGCTGCAGCGTCACTAGGGCAGGGGCTGGTAGCCCCGCGGGCTGGCATGGGGTCGTAAGCCTTGGGCAGGGGGGAACCCTGGGGAGCTGGGCAGGGACAGTCAAGGCTGCCATTGCCCTCAGAGCCTAAGTGACTGCGAGGTCCTGGCTGGATGTACCCCACCCAGCAGCTGCAGGTGAAAGGCTGAACCACGTACACCTACCACTTCATCTGAACAGTTTTAGCATGTTTAAAGTACTACTCCATGTGAGACAATACAGGCAACAGACAGAGAATAAGAGAAAATCATAATCAGCTGTTTAGCAGACAACTAATGGCAAATTAGATTCAGTTATGCTAAATGGAAGTGGGAGGTGTGGGAGCTGCAGAGGGAAAGAGGCAGAGCTCAGCACAGGCTTTCCATGGGCAGGAAAACCAGAGCAAGCCTGCTGCAAAGCAGCCAGACAAGTACAGTGTATGGACCCCTCTTGCATCGTGGTAACCACCAATGCAAAGTAATCAGGATTTGCACAGACAGGGAATCTACAGCTACCACCTGCACATACTCCAGTAAGCCTCCCTGAACCTCAGTCTAAGTGAGATTTCATCATCTTTTCTTTTGCTTTCGTTTTTTTAACTCCCCTGTTCATGCTTCTGGCCTATCTAAAAGTCAACTGTGTCATTGACTTTGTTTTTTCCAAGTGGAACAATACAGCCCTGAAGCAAATACAGTTACTGAAATAACAGAAAACTTAACTTTCAGGTTCTGCATGCACATTAACAAGCAGCAGAAAATAGAAAAAAAAAAGTAGGGATAAAGGGAAGACAAACTGAGCATGTTCTGCAAAACAAAGCACTGCTGTTACAAGCAATGTTATGTGTGGTACTGTGAACCCCTGGGTTCACTCCCTTCCCCCAAAACAGCACCACGACCTTTCCGTGTTCCCTAGCAAGAAGACTGAAACTTCCTCAGCTGACTTTCAACCAGGCATGGAAAAATCTGAATGTATGGCTCCCTCCTGGAGCCCCGCCAGGGAGAGGAGAACAACCCCCATTGTGCAAAGATTGCCTTCCAACTCATAAAGGCTGCGGTAAGGAAAAAGATTTTCCAGAAGAGCTGCAGTAGAGAAATTAATGTTCTCCCTATCCAGATAATTTTATTACATTTTCTAAGGCTTTCTGCTAGAGTTAGACATGAGTGGTATTGAAAATTGACGTAAATGAGCACTAAAAAGACAAGAACACTATCTACAAAAGCATGCCCACCTTTTTAAATAAAAAAATATTAAAAATATCACAGAGCAGAAATGAAAAAACTCAAGGTAAAGAATTA
Organism: Syrrhaptes paradoxus; assembly: GCA_013400615.1. Taxonomy (NCBI): domain Eukaryota; kingdom Metazoa; phylum Chordata; class Aves; order Pterocliformes; family Pteroclidae; genus Syrrhaptes; species Syrrhaptes paradoxus. Next base: position 129,002 of record VZTO01007632.1, read on the forward strand.
ACATTTTCAAAGAAATAAAGACTATGACAGAACAGGTTTATATTATATTTATGTAATTCATGTATATAATCTTCTAGTCAACCAACCTTTTAATTTGAGGCTGAACTCAAAACAGGCACTTACCTGAACAAATAGGCAGAATCACAACTAAGAGTGCCTGTCAGAATGATGTGAAGAAAATTTTTGAGGATTTTTTTGGTTTGCTTTTGTTTTTTAAGAAGTCTTATCTTGTAATTGTTACTTTATTTTAACTCTATTAAATATTCTGAAGAAGGGTGAAAAATGTCAAAAAAATATTTTGAGTTATATGGAAAAGTTCATTTAACGATAACCATTTAAAACAAAAGCTGCCAACTGATTTTCTATTTTTTGCGTATTAACAGGAAACAGCTTTGAAAGCACAAAACCACTCCTCATTTGAATTTTACATCAATTTCCACATTACAAAGCTGTTGTCTGTCGCATCTGAGCTTCATGGATATTAAATACAAACCACAGGATTCACCAGGTCTCAGAAACAACACAGCCAGTACACAAACACATAAAAAGGTGGGGGGGAAATCAACTGCAATTTATAATGCACGGAACTGGAAGATTTTGCTTGATGAGCTAGGTCATCTTCACTAGCAATATAACCTCTCATAAGAGACATTTTAAAGATATAAATGAAACATGTAATGACACCCCACATGGTGTGTATATGAATTTGTGTGTTACTGCAACATATTTATCTTCTGCAATGACTGGTCGCTGTGATAAACAGTACCTACCAACAGAGCTTACAGAAAACAGACCATTTTGATGTCAAAATGTACATAAATGGTAAAGTTAGAGTTAAAATTTTACAATTGCCCTGGTTTTGTCTGGGACAGCCAGGTCAAACCCCAACAACAATGCATCTGCTTTTGCTTTCATTCAGGAAAGATGTCTTGGTTCAAAAACTGGATTTTCCTAAGTGTGATTTACATGAATAGCCTGTCAAATCTTCCTAGTTCTCTTTTAAATTTCCTTTTTACCCTATCACTCCACGCATTCCCATGCAGTTTGTTTCCCTCATACAGGACACAGATGCGTTCTCACCTCCCACCTATCCCACTGGTACTGTAATGTAAACATTTAAATTATAATGATGGGTGTGCCTTGCATCCATCCCTACAACTCCTTTGGCAGATAGATCACCACTGAAACTGAGGGACTTGCATCACTATTCAACAGAAGTCAAACAACAACAAACCAGGACAAAAAATGATTAAATGAAAAGGACTATCTTGTTCCAGGCACAACTAAGTTTTTCCACATGCTCTTACGTAAAAACATTACAAAGATTCATACTTCTTTTTAAACTATTTTCTCCTTTGATAAGGTCAGCTCCTGCACCAGCACAGGCTCTTACTCTCCAAGTCACACATTCTGTGCTATGTAAGGACCATACTGAACACAGTCAGCTGTGTTCTTCCTCTTCTGTCACAGGTCCCAGCAATAATTTCACATGATGCATATAACACATTTATCATGTAGACTAAAATGAGCCCATGCTGTTGCTATTACTTTTGAACTGCTCCTCCCTAACTTACTGAGCACTAAATGATTTGCTCAGCACAAAGGAAAGATCTTTACGGGTCATCACACTCAACGCATCACTCAGGGAATGGCCTGAGATATGTAGACCTGAATGAACATACCCTTGTAAAACATTAAAGATTTAAAAGCACAACAGAAACTTCTTCTGGGTGGCTGCTGCCAATTCAGCCAACTGAGGTTTAACAATGACCAGTACTTCAGGGCAGGCTTGGTGCTGATTTTAGCCACAGTCTCCTGAGGTGGTTACAAAGAACTCAGGAGCCGGACAGCATCCTCTGCTATTGTAGCAAGTAAAGCAGAAGACTTCTCCTTTTTAAGTGAAAAAATAAACTCATGATTTTTAATTTCTTTTCATTTTTCAGCAACATCTTTAGAACATTGCTTAAATATTCAGAAATCAGGTCATAAGACTGATGCAGAGATCAGTGAGTGTTTCATCTCAATCTCTTTCCAATCATCTGTTGGAGGTGCTTTTCATACTTTCAATATAATCTTTTTTTCCATCAAATGCTTAATAGTAAATGCACCGAGTCTATCCTACAGTGCAGGCTATAACCCTGCTAGCATGCATCCCCTGCTATTCAAATTGTCTGCATAGTAAAGTCTTCATTTTAGATAAGATTAATAATAATAAAAAATATTCACTGCTTCTCTAATCTCTTCCAACACTGCCAGCTTTAGTTCTTTGAAAGGGAAATACAACCATTTTGGTCCCAAAGTTACTGAAATAACACCTAGCACTGCAAGTATCTTTGGTCTTACCTGTCACCATCAATAAACACGCACTCTGCCATGCCCTCCCTTTTCACCTAGCTTCAACTTCAAATTATCCTGCTATACAAAGACCCCATGGATAAACCTAGTTGATCTATCTTTTTGCTGTGTAACCTGAACCTACCAGTAGAAGCTGCATTTGGGGGATTTTTTCTTTTTAAGCCATTCCAACTCCCTGTGATCTGGTGAGAATCTAGCTTTTGAATTTCAAAATCTTTCTTGATTTTTAAGTTCTGTCTATTCCCAACACTAAAAAATAAAGAATGGTTTAAAACTCGTAATGTTGTTTGGTTGGGATGAGGAGGGAGGTGTTTGTTTGTTTGGGGTTTTTTTAATAACCTCTTTCATTGCTTTCAGCTCTTGAATCGTTTTTGAATCTTTAGCATCCACATTACCAAAGTTTCCTATTACCACCCAAGCCAAAATCTTACCTTTTCTAATATAGGCAATGATTCTTATAATATAAAGCCAGAAATGCAAGCTTTTGTAAGAACAGCCAGTGTTGTAAGGCACAAAATAACATGTCCAGTGGTAGCACATTTGGTTTTAGTGGAAGACATACTAAGAAAACCCAGAGAACTCCGATGCCAAGTGACACTTTCTTGTTTCATCCTATCCTATTTGTGTGACAAACACAGTAGAAAGTTAAGACGTTCATGACTCAATTCTAAACTAGAGCTCATCAATTTTACACTGGAATAACTCCTTAAAGTTTAGCAACAGCATAGTTACCCAAACATGCTGCATCACTGGGAAGCATAAGCATTTTGTTTCTTGACTACTTAACAGTGGGGTTCAAATAATCTCAGTTAATACTAATTGAAGCACACAAGGATTTTTTAAATTGTTATCTCCTTAAAAACTTACAGTCAGAACAAAAGATCATATAATCAAAGATAAATACTTCTGTTAACCTCAGTGAGATCGGGATAGGGTCTTTACTATACTATTTACAAAAATATTACTGCCTGGGAGCTGACTGTGATTCAAAGAAGTAAGTACCACCATCCTCATAACAACAGCTGTGCAAACACCACGACAGAACTGCCCAGAGGCAAAACCCCACTCCCATGGCCAATGGTATGATAAGCATCCTAAAATGTTTTGGCATTTCCAAAAGGGTCACCAAACCCAAAGATATGGGCCTGGTAAAAAAGAGGCAGTGACCAAGAGGGGTAACGCAAGAGTCAAAACTCCCAGCATCTGACTTCAGTTGCATAAAACTCCTGGAAAAACAGAAAGGTTTAGCTATGGCTTTCAGTTATAGCCACTGAGAAAGGCAGACAGTGACAAGCAGTAATGCTTCAGAACAAGAGTCATATGAAGTGAAAAATAACAGCATCAATTTTCAGTGGTGCCCTTTTGAAGTAGCTAAGAAATGGAGTGATGACTAAGACAATAAAAAAGCAGTGACAAGTATAAATCCACCACGGATTTTGATACTATATTTAAATCATATTTTTATGTCATGAAATACTACAGATGAAAATGAAAATCTTTTGTATTGACAGCTGCAGAGCAAGGGAAAAAGTTGTATCTCCCTGATAGCCTAAATTAGAAACTTGAGAGTTTCGAGTCCTTCAGCTCCCACTTCTGTTACATACACCTTTGGCATCTCTGGAGACGCTTTCTGACAGTTTTCCCTGCACAGGTATACATCTCCACCAGCACCCAGAAGAGCTTTACATTTCAAAACCAAAGACCTAGCAGAGAGAGATCGTCTATCACGAGTATTTTTCAGAAGTTCCTCTCCTTCTATTGTATTTTTTGCCAATTATTTTTCACACTGTGTGACTCCAAAGGTGCATTTTTCCATAAAAGCAGACCACTATCTGTGTACAATTAAAACTGACATTTGTCTGAATAATCAGCTATAGAGTTGGCATAGACATTTATTACAATGAAACAGCAGTGGTGAAAGTAAGAACAGTCTACATTACCCCTGCTCTTTGTGGGGGGCAAGCGTTCTCCTCCATTACAGGACAAGAAGATTCAGAATTATGTAGGGAACCACTGTGATCCCTTGATACTGAGTCAGCCAGCTCTATTGTACATCCAAGCTTAAAGACAGACACAATAAAGCCAGGGGAAAAAAGGCTTGGGAATGCACTGCTCCACTGTTGTTGAATTGCTACCAAAATAAGCATCCTATTAGGCAAAATGGAGGCATCCCAGTTAGACAGAAAGGAGCACAGCAGACAACAACAAGAGGATGTAAGCTACAGAGCTGCCCATCCTCTGAAGCACACAAACTTTCTATAATCATCTGAAACAACAGATAAACAAATTATACAGTCACCTACTCCAGACCAACTGCTAGTTCACGTGAGTCTACCTTTTTGGACTAGCAGACAGGGAGCAGGCAGCATCTGATGTGACTATTATCGACAGTTGTCATGTTAGCACAGACTTTGTACCTGTGTATTTTTGCACATAACCAGTTAATAGATGTATAGAGTTAATAAATGTAGAGAAGTCACATTTGGAATCTGTGACAGCAGCCAAGAAGTAAACAGGATTTGAAAGCAATCTTGGAAGAAATAGTCTTCAATATTTTTAAGCCTCTCATTTGAGTATCTAGAATTTGAGTGCCAAAGGAAGCAAGATTGATTCAGCAGTTTGATAAAAAAGAGCCAAGTAGCTATACTTCAATGTGTATTTGTGCATCAACATAATGCTTAAGTCTTCAAAAAAGAGCCCTAAAATAGTTTTGGGAAATACTGACAACACAGTTCAACTGAATAAACTCACCTTCTCTTTTATCAATGTCCACATTGTTCATCTACTAAATATTCCAAACAACTAAATATTAACAAAAACTTCTTCCTAAAGTTTTACTATAAGGGCGCTTGCCAGCATGCATAGCGTTATTTCAGCAAGGAAATTCAGCAAGGAATTATGTTGTGAAGAAAATAAATAACATTACATATTTTTTTAAATCCCTAAGCCATCTAATAACCATTAACTATGACCATCTAATAATATGTCATTCCACTCGCTGTCTCTCATTTTCTAGGAACAAGATCCAAAACCACTGCTCAACATCTTTAATCTNAGCAAAGTTTTTACAGCAGTCACATTGGTAGCAGCAGAAATCTTACAGCTGTGCAGTATGAGTAACAGGGATATGTTTTCCCAGGCTGGCCAGCTTCTTGATTCAAATTCCCTCAAACTTCACTCCGAATCTCGAGGCCCATCCTCCCAAAAAGCAGGGCAGGTGAAAGCGGGAGCAACACCTTAAGTTTAAGCTTCTTCTCTTTTGTTTTCATTAGCATTCAAATTCTCATCAAATTGCTATTAGTATTCTAATTCAAACTGCCTAAAAGATCACCTTAGGGAAAGGATGTAATTGTTTGCAATTTAATACTTCTCACTAAGCAGCAGGGTATCCTAAAGAGCACCTGCAATACCTTGAAGCAGTCTTCCAATGAAACCATGTTTCTAAGGCAAAAGTAAAAATACAAATGCAGGCCTCCATGATCGCTGCTGATGAAGATTTGCGCCACAAAACACATTAGCTTTATTAAACCATTTATTTTGTATTGTTTTCCCATTTAGTGTAAAGATGTGACTTGAATTCTACACTTTAATACAAGTTGATTTCTTCAGACAAAAGGTAAAGTGAAAAAATGGACTATCACTGGAAGGTCTGCTGATTCCAGATCTGTGAAAAGAGGGAGGAAGCCAGCTCCACCATCCTACAACACAAAGGCCTGCCAGCAGCCCCCAGACATTTACAGTCAAGAACTGTCACCATGACTCGATCAGCTGAACTCAACTGTCATGTTGGATCATGCAGAAAACGTAGCTGCTCAAGCAGATGCAATCTAAATCACTTTGTGTCTTAATTTCTGTACTCTAAAACATACCTGGAAGGAAACATCAAGTCTACCCAACCTTTGCAGAATTAGGACAATGTTCTCTCAATAGCCAAGCTGACTGCTTAGTTATCTCAACTAGAGCATTAAGTGTTCCTCCACCTGGAAAGAAAGGCTGGCAGAAGTTGCAATTGCGAATGCTACGGCTTACCTTGTAATTGCCAAATGTTCTTGCAGAATGCTAACAAACATTTGAAAATCCATCATTGTCTTGCCTACATTTTTGATCAATTCCTTTAGAATAAAAGCATGGATGAGGATTAACTTTTGCAAGCTGGTGAGTTTGCTTTTTTGTTTTCAGTACAGCCACTCTGAAGTCATGACACTTGCACAGGGATCTGGTCTGTCTTTTGGTTAGTACAGCCTCATCCACTGTGATGTCAAGTATAGAAAATGTAGGATATGGTTAGAGAAGTCATATGACTGTGACACTCTCTGTCTTTAAAAAAAAAATAAATTTCTTTGGCTGATCTAAGTGTTGTAAAGCAACTGTGTAAAAATCCCAACAGTGTAATGTCAGACCCACTTTCTCTGAAAACTCCGAGATGGAGACAAAAAGAACTTGAGCCTGATCGGAGTTGTACATAATATTTTCTTTTTTTATGGTTGTTTGTGCCTTAGCAGTAGAAGAGATGTGCTTTGTGAAGAAAGCTCTTGCATCAGGTGGCCTCCAAAAATACTTGATTTGTCCATGTAGAAGTAAGAGAAAGTTATTTAATAGCCAAACTCAGAAGAAATGCTAACAAGCAAAAATTTTCTTGCCATTTTGGGAAATCTGTTTCCAAAGGAAGGAGGTATGTATGTTTGGGATTTCCCACTCGCACAGTACCACTAAGAGCTTTCAGATTTTTCTTTGCTTGTGATGGAGTACTTGTGCCCTTTTACAGAGGAGCATGTGCTCCTGGAGGCTGTAGAGTTAAGACACATGAGAATTTCAGTATTATAAAACTTCAAAATGGGTTGCTTTGAAGCAGAAGAAAACCCAGCTAATATAAATAGTAAAATATGCTAGCACTAGCATTCCATGCTAAAGCCTCCTTCTGTTAGGCTAACAGTAGCAACA
>VZTO01007633.1:22411-43505 GCA_013400615.1 Syrrhaptes paradoxus
GGTGTTCCTGCTCCGGCAGGGGGATTGGACTAGACGATCTTTCGAGGTCCCTTCCAATCCCTAACATTCTGTGATTCTGTGATTCTGTGATCAACCAAAACCAGAACTTGCTCTTGAATGAACTCCTTATCAAAGAACCAACTACCAGAAACTCTGTTCAGTGGCATTCAAATAATCTGATAAACTCCATAATAACAGTCGTATATTAATACAGTTGTTACCAGAGATGTAATTTGTTGCTAATTTATCATTTATTACATGCTGCTATTAGTTACCATAACTAATTTATAAAATTCACACGGTCATTTTATGTGTCTTAATACTGAGAATCTGAACTCATATTACTCAGTGAGGCATGACAATGAAGTTCCACACTGTTCCTACTACAAAAACAAAGGGAGTCACTGGACTGACAAGTGATAGTTCATCTTGTCTGTCACCAGCAAAGAATTTCTGCTAGCAGCAGTTCATGCCTAGTTAAGCAGGATTTCCGCATCTACCACTGTCACACTTCCAAGCAATTCAGGCTGATTGCTTTGTTAGCATACAAAACTAGGAAAGATCAAAACCAAACAGACTTCATGTGTCAGACCAGATAGATCTTAAGTAGCAGTAATGAGTAAAAATTACATGCTCACTATACCACTGTGTTTATTGCAATATCCATAAACTTTAAAAAAAAAATAAATCACACTTAGCAACAGGATTGCAAAGCTAATACTTGTAGCACATAATCTTTTAGCAAAACATTCTTGTAAAAGTTAGAATCATGGAATGGTTAGGTTTGGAAAGGACCTTAAAGATCATTGAGGTCTAACCCCTCTGCCATGGGCAGGGAGACCTCCCACTAGACCAGGTTGCTCAAAGCCTCATCCAGCCTGGCCTTGAACACCTTCAGGGATGGGGCATCCACAGCTTCCCTGGGCAACCTGTTCCAGTGTCTCACCACCCTCACAGTAAAAAATTCATTCCTAATATCTAGGCTAAATCTGCCCTCTTTCAGTTTATGGCTGTTATCTCTTGTCCTGTCACTACACTTCCTGATAAAGGGTGTTTCCCCATCCCTTCTATTACAGAGCTTCTAATTTCTTTCTCATCTTATTTTTAGACATCACTAATAGGTTATTTTTGATATGCAACCTGTAATTATATCTCTTCAAAAGTTGCACCTTTCCTTGCCATGACTTGGATTTGAACCGAGGTTGCTGCGACCACAACGCAGAGTACCAACAACTATATGATCACTGCAAGCTATCAGAAAACTCTAAATTTAAATGACAACTTTTTTCTCCAGTGCTCTCAAAAATTTTATACAAATGGTGCCACCTACAGTTTACACTGAATTTTAGCAGCAGCTGGTTCTAAACATTCTTGTAAGTAATTACATGTTACTGTCCTCTCAAAATAACTTCCAGACTTATTTTTCCTTTTTCTTAATAATCCATGCTTATCAGGATCACCTGAAAAAAGGCTCAGTAGAGTTATAACAGCCCTTCTCCTGTCCCCAAATCTTCTTTTTCCTATTTTATCAGTGGTGAGGAAGGCAAAGTCATGATAACAGAAGAATCTGGCAGTGTGCTGTAGAGACAAATTTAGGCAAAAGAACAAAATCTACTTAATTGAAAGCTGCATTTGCTGAGTTGAACCAGTTATGATTCATCCTAATGTAAGTGCTTGTACTGATGGTCATTCTCTTCCTTAGCTCTGCAATAAGGACAGAACATAAAAACCACGTTTTCCAGAATTTGCATTATTTACTGTGGAAGAAGATGGTCAAATGCCACAGATGAAGTCTAAGGGGGGGAGCACTTAACTACTCTCAACTAAGACCATCAATTAGTGTTGTACTGAAGCAAGTCCTGAGAAGCACCTACCCTTTGTCAGGTGTTCAGACACAAAAAGACTGTAAACAACATTCAAATAGGCACAACAGCAAAAGATTGTTAGTTCTCTCAGATAAGAGCTCCAACAGAAATCAAGTGTTGCTATGATGGGGAAAGAGAATAATGTTGCAAGCTCAGTGGCATTCAAGCCCTGCTCAGAAAATGCAGCCTGTTTTCCTCCTGCTCACCATCTCCACAGTTGTATTCGTTATTTAATTAATAAACTGAACTGCCTTGCAAACCTTGCTGCATGACGACCTTGGAGATTACAGCAACACCACCACTGCAGTGGTACAGTACCACACTGAGTCTCTGAAGAAGGAGGAAGAGACTAGGCTGTCATACACAGAACTATTAAAATGTCTTCAGCATGTCTTCCACATACTGAGATGTGGGTTTACTCTGGATGCAGGTCTGCACGGTGGGAACTAAACCATACAGAGACTGCATGAAAGAAATATCAGTCTGGGACTTCAAACGGCAATCTTACTAGACAGATTCTTCTCTGCCTTAGTGCTGAATCACACTGCCTGTACCTTAAGGAAAAGTGCAGGTACCTCTTGTGAGCACAAGGAGGAGTCCTCCCTGCTGCTGGAGCTTCAAGATGGAAGGAGAAGGTATCTCTCCCTTTCTGATGGTTGCTGTGGGCACATGGAGCAAAGGGTGTTCTAACAGCAGTTTGGACCGCTGTACCTCACCCTACAGCCTTGCCCAATGGGTTGGTGTGACCAGACCAGCATTTTGCTCAAAGGTCACTGAGACAGCAAGGCTGTTGCTTCCCTGGCCTCCAATCCTGCCCGGTGCAGCCTAGCCCCATGTTAACAGACTGCATTGCTATTACAAGCTTGAAAGAAAGAAAACCAGGACCAGGAGCGGTACACATCCCTCAACTTAAGTTTGCTGTTGCCTCATAAAGCCACTACATTTAGCAGAAATTAAGCATAACTGCATCAATAAGCATTAACAAAAAAATAAGGAAGTACTAGGACTCTCCCTATCTTCCCCCTCCATCCCTGTCTTTCATTTCTCATGACACAGCTGTCTGGATAGTAGGTATCAGCAGACTAAGCTGATGAATCTTCTGGCAAGGAAAAAGGACTGGAAAAAGCAATCCCCTCTAGCACAGCTTGTGTATTACAGTGTGAATGTTACCTGTAAAGCCATCACAGATACGTTGTTGGCCATAAGAAATCACAGTGTGGGAAGACCTTTTTCCCTTTCCTTCACCAGTCTCCAAGCTCTTTGAACTGTAGAGGAATCTCTGAAGAGTTGGACAGTGATTGCCACTTCTGAGAGAATGCTTTGATGTGTTAAGTCCCATGATACCTCCTTAGTACTCGAAAGACCTTGATTAATCAGGACAAAGAGACAAAGAAACTGGGCACCAGTATTTAGCAGCCTCATGTGTACCCCTTTCATCATACGCAATTTGTCTAGGAGCCAACCACTTTATCCCAAAAATATGACAGCTTAAGCAATCCTTTCTGAGCTCTCCCTGCTAGGCAGCGTGGCTGCATGGAGATGATCTCCCCTTGAGCTCGGAAGACTCTCCAGAGTGCTCCTGGAAGGAACGAGATCTTTACCAACCACAGGTCACTGGATGAGCTCAATTTGAACTCTCCCTGGATGGCAACTGGACTGTGTGCCAGACAACCCTCCCCTTTAGCAGGGACACCTCTCAGTGTTAAGATTAGTTCTTTAGCTTAAATAAGTAAGTCTTAAATAGAAGAAATCACCTAGAGTTACCATATTGTGTGATTTAGTATGCTGTTAGTTTAGCATTACTTACCTAGCATGAGTAGCTACATTTGCTGAAGCCTTAGCCTGCAAGTGGTAAATTTCCACTTAGTGTGCTTTTCCTTTTAGCAGCTGATACAGTGTGTTGTGTTTTAAATTTTTTAATGCTTACCCTAAATCTGGATTTTTTTATTCTAAGTCTGGGGCTTTTTCACTTTCTCATGCTCTGCTGAAGAAACACAGACTAGAAGATAAAGAGGCTACAGCCTTCAACAGCAGGAGCAATTTGTCAAGGTAAGAACAATTAATGATCTTCCTGGAGACAGAGGAAAGATCCAATAGGGTGTTAGAAGACACCAGACCAAAAATCACCATTGGACTAGAAGGTGCATGAAAGGTGCATGTCCAGTCCCTGTATAAATCTTACCAAATAGATTTTAACCCAATTTTCCCTCTGCATTTTTCCTCCATGTAGTAAGTAACAGAGGGAACCTTGCCATCAAACTCAGTTAAGTTGCACTTTTATCTAAACACTCATCCATGACACAGATCTATATAAACATGAGAATAAAATATAGGTTATAATAAATAAATGTCACCAATCACATCCATAAACCTTTGGAGTTTAAGATCAGTCCACAAATCTTTGATGTGATACAACAAGCAGTAACCACTGGGTAACAAATTGTACTATACTAGTACTACTTTCCTCCTCACGTCCCTGCATCTTGCCGTTGTTTGCTTTTTATTTATGTATTTTATCATTTCTGTTAGTAAAATGTTATCACCATTTCTTTTTTTTCCCCAGGTTAGTGCACATGAGCACGCCAGGTACAGTACTTGCACAGTTCTGTGATTCTCTGTCCCCAGGCCCTGTCTTGTTACTTTTACTTGGGCTCAGAAAACAGCTATAAAGTTTTCATGCACGTAACTGAGAAGTTATTTTACAAATATTTGTAGCTTCCTTTTTTATTAAATTGTTTGTTGTTTGTACTTTTTTTCTAAAAATACTAATACAATGACTTTTTCTGTTAAAATGCCGGTTCTAGATCTCTGGTCAAAAGAAAAAAATAATCAGAAGACACTGCCCTGCCTCTCCACCCCCTCTCCCCCCCTGCATACCAGGGGGATTCTTTACTTATCAGATCATTAATTAATATAAGGTGAATCTCTCCTAGTGTTTCTAGGAGAATCTCTCCTAGTGTCTCTTTTCTTTCAGGAAAAATTTCTTTACTGAAAGAGTGGTCAGACATTGGAACAGGCTGCCCAGGGTGGTGGTGGAGTCTCCATCCCTGGAGGTGATCAAGAAATGTGTAGATGTGGTGCTTAGGGACACGGTTTAGTGAGTTAGGTGGTGTTGGGTTGGACTTGATGACCCTTGAGGTCTTTTCCAACCTTAATGATTCTATGATTCTATGATTCTAAGATTCTAGTCTGAACTCTTTCATTTACTGTTAGCATAAGCAACTACTTAATAGCCATTTAATATGACTAGGCTCCAGGCTACTCATCTGTGTTTCAGCTGAGTGCCTCAGCATCAGGTGATTGAATTTATGCTTTTGCCTCTGTAGTGAATGTGCAGGGGTAGTACTTAATAGAAAAGCCTGAGAAAGGCGTGCCTCCTCCACACCCATAACCAAGTAGCCCAACATCCACATAAGAAACAGGACACCCTGATCTGGTCTCTCTTCTGCCTACTTCTGTTACATACCTGGGTTTCTCAGTTTGCTTCACATATGTCTCTACCAGAAAGGATGTGTTTCTTCTAATCTTAAAGACCTGAGATACAATACTTCTGTTTAATTTTGAGTGACAATCTTAATCTCCATGACTCTTAGAGTAACTTCATGCAGTTCAAATGTCTATTCTAACCACATGATAGAGGTTTGGGTGCTAGGTTGAAGCCTAAAATGGACTTGATACTCTCTTTAAACTACTTAGTTTAAATTGCCACCAGTTTGCAGCAGAATCTTGAATAAACATTTTTAATTGTTTATTGCCATTTGTACAGTAGGCACTTGTCATAGGATAACACTTTGGGGTGTACAAGTGAAAAAGTCTCTTTTAGTACTGTTTTTTACTATTAGAAATAGAATTCTATTGGCATTTTCTGTGTTTGGTGATTTGCTCATGGATGCCTTCAAGGTAAGAAAGCCCATCCCCATATACATACACATGGATGATTTGTCTCAGTAAGAGTAAAACAGAATTTATTACAGGTTGACAAAATTTGGCTTCAGGCTCTTTGCTATTAAAAATACAAAGGATTAAAGAGGCTTTGATGCAACAATAATAAGGACATTCAATGAAAGTTAGCATTCGTAGGAGGCACAATCATCACCCAGATCAGAGAAGCTGATTTGAAGAAATAATGCACAACTGAAATTCTGACATTGTCTAGACAGCAACACCAAACACACTTGTAGGGGAAGGTGGATGTCATGGTATAACCACTTGTTAGTTTTCATTGCAGAATTAACTTACATGGTGTTTACAAATCCTATCCTCTCTGACCGTGCTTTTAATGAATAGGAAATAAGGGAAGAGATGAAGCTACATTTAAATAATATAAATCATTCAGGCCAGCATCTGGAGGCCTTCTCTGTTCCTTTGGACTGGTGCCATCATTTGCACAAAGTCCTGGTGTGATGTATATAGAAATTCTGATTACGCAGTGTTTTACAGTTGCAAGACATAGGGTTTTGTTATATACATGCAAGGCATTCAAACAATTTTGCCGAAATGATGATGTACTACCTTTGGTTCAGCGTTGTCATACTCCATGGGTGTATGCAGCTGTATGGACTGAGAGCCACCTGACTTCCCAAAGGCAGGGTGTCCTCCCCTTCCCTGGCCTGCAAAGGAGCGCTCCCCTTCTGCTGCTGTGCATGAGCCTTGCAGAGCACTTCATATTGCATGAGTGAGTTACTGAGCAAATCTCCCACCTCCTGCCTTGCAGGGGCACCTTTCACCAGCGTCCTGCTTTCACCTCCCCAAAAAGAGCGAACATTAATGCCATCAAAGGGTATACAGGGAGGACGAGAGAATGCCATGCATAGCTCCAGGAAAGGGTGAGCCTGCTCCTCTTTCTGCTTCAAGGGCTGTCATTTTACTGAGCCGTTGGCACAGAGACAGAGTACACTGAGGCAGCTTAGAATTTCACTGTAACAGGATTATAGAGAAATCAGGGTTTTCTCTGTTGGGTGTGTGTTTGCCAGTTGGCTACTCTACTTTTCTCAGGCAGATTCTGCACTGAACTTCATTTTAATCTGTGTATAGATGGAAAATACAATTAATGCCCATTAGAAGTAAAGCCTTGGCTGGAAAGGCTCTTTGGCAATTCATTAGACATCTTTGCCAACAGCAAGTAGTTTATTCTCTTCTTCTCTTAATATTATTTCTATTAGTATTGCAACCATCCTTATATTCTGCATGATCTCCTGCACAGTTTCCTAGTCCAGACAAGTCACCTTGGGATTCCTATTTTTCTCTGAATTCAAATGCATCCATGCTACAATGCTTTTCTTTTGCACTGTGTACCCCCATAATCAGTCACTAATGACTATGCAAATGTTTAGTATTTTCCCTTAACCAACATCACATGACTTCTTCATGAACAAATTGCTCCCTGTCCTAAGGATTTTGTTCTCATTTTCTGTTGTTTTTTTCCCTTCCTACAGGTTGCAAGTTTCTTTCTGGTAGCCAGAGGCCTAGAGTGAATGAAACGCTTCAGGCATTCTTCTGCCAGAACTCTCTATCAGTTTACAGGAACGGCAAAACCTCAGAGCTAGTATGGCCACATCTGCAATCATGTATATTTAAGTAGGGACTTCTATACCACAAAGGGAGTACATGACAGAGCCAAAATCTTCAAAATTACAAAATCCCACACCATCAGCGCTACTGATATCCAGTCACAGTTGTGTAATAGGTCCTTCTTACACACGACTCCTGTGTCAATGAAGAGAAAATTGCAGTCAGATGGCATCTATCCCACTTCACACAAGCTTCAGCCAGGGGTGCAGTCAAACAAAGCAGGTGCACCTCTATTCCCAAACAGTAAAATTCCAGAGTCTATATAGTCAATGTAATTTAATGTCTTGTAATCCAATGCTTCTGGTATGCTCCCCAAACCTAAACAGGCATTTCATCCTGCCAGTTTGTAGTACAAGTGAACACATCTTCTGTTCTTCCTTTATTTTGTAATTTTTTATCCTCTTGCAAAATTCCCCATCTCACTGAGTATTCATGTAGATTATATTCCTACAGCTGTATGGGTGGGATGTCTTTCTGAAAAGATTCTTGGTCTTTAAATTTTTTGCATACCACTCAAGTAAAACACAGAAATAAAATTGCATAATCAAAATGAGCATTGTGGCTTTCCTGAAGTGGAGCATGAGCTACTACTGATCTCTCCCTAGTTTAGTTCCTGAATCTGTTAGCTCTCCTGAAGGATGCAGAGCTAATGTCCTGGGAGGTGAGGAAAAAGTTTCCCATGCCTCCAAAAATTGACTGAGAATAGGAACGATCTTAGCATGTTCTGTTACTGTCAGACACATATTCTTAACTATAAATAGCAGGGAAGCACAACTTCCCATTTAACATTCTGCTGTTAGTGAATTAGTTGAGGTGTATCCAAGGGAAGGATTTTGTATATATGATGTAATACAATGTACTCTCACCTGAAGCCAAGAGTCCACGTGTCCCAACAGTTGCAAAACACACAGTTCAGAGGATAGCTGTCAGGTAGTTTTGTAGCTTGTTCAGCACCAGACTCTCTTTTGTGAAGAAAAAGAGTAAATACCTTTTTAAAAGCCAGGATTCACCAGTCCTTGCTGCCATACTGCATTTTAACATGTTCTTGGTGCTCGTTTTAGCTTTCTGTACAGCAGCATTTTCTGTGAACTTGCTGTTGTATGGCGGGCAAGTATGCAAAAAACATCCTTTTGCAAAGAGAGAAGCCGCATCTCACATTCAGCTCAGTGACTTGCAAACATTGAAGGATAACTGAAACTCCTTACAAGGAAATAATAATGAACAAGGCAGCCAAACTAACAAAACTGAGATAGGGTCTGATAACTCTTTAACATGTTAACTGTTGTTAGATCAAACATGTCCTGATAGTAGTTTTCAGCTACACATTAATTAACAAAGCAGGTATTGATCAGCCTATGTTTATTGTGAGTGCTTTCTAGAAGCACTGGAAAAAAGGCACTAAGGAGATAAAACATTAGCCTAGATGTACTCCTGTGAGGGCAGAACTGACACAGTTCATAGCCTTCTGTCAGTCTGGAAGGTCATGCCTCTGGTTCTTAAATCCCAGGAGCTATTCCAGGGACAAGCTTCACCAGCTTTGAGATGTGCTGATCATTATAGTTCTTATCTCCTCCTTCACCATCCAAAGAGGGTGAGCATTATCCTCCACACACCTTTCTTCTGGAGCAATTTGTCCCATGTTTTCACAA
This sequence comes from Syrrhaptes paradoxus, assembly GCA_013400615.1. NCBI lineage: Eukaryota > Metazoa > Chordata > Aves > Pterocliformes > Pteroclidae > Syrrhaptes > Syrrhaptes paradoxus. The sequence goes on from VZTO01007633.1 coordinate 31,497, forward strand.
GTGGAAGGGACAGAGCCACAGGGTTACACAGCTTCAGCTGTAGGCAGTAAATCTTAGCTTGCTGGACTTTCAGGACATCATCAGTGCTAAGGATCAGCACAGGGCACCCCCAAGACTTGAGGGCATATCCATCTCGTGAATCTTTTTGTTATTATAAGCAGAACCGGTTCTCATTTCTTTCACCGTGAGCCACAAAGAAACGTGCTTATGCCTTTTGTGACGGGAGTAGGTTACAGTAACCCACAGGACAGCACTGAAATAAATTATCCTGCAGTCTGTATGGGGGCATTTTCAGCCTAAATTTACCAGATCAGTTGTTTTAGCTTGTAGTGCCACACAGTCCACCCACCCTGGACTGAAAGTAGCACTGACTGTGTGGAGTGGGTGCTGCCTACAATGTGAGGCAGAGGTGGAAGCAGCACCAAGGCAGCCTGCAGCTCAAGTCACACCATCAGAAAATAGTAGCTGCTGGTTCTGCTACAAGCTGCTGTGAAAGTGAAAGTGGTAATGTTACAGTAAAAGAGAGGAAGCGCCAAAACTGAAGGCTGGCTAAGAAGTGGAGACCGAAGAGTCATCAAGGGCAACTTCAGATCAGTAAATAAGCTAGCAATGAAAGCCTAAGTCAAGCAGAATTCCCCACTCAAGAAACTGAAATGTAGTGGGATGCTTTTTTCAGTGAGAACAAGGAGAGGGTGTCCAACTTTTCAGATCCTCCCCTTTGGTGAGATAATATCTATCCTTTAAATTGCAAATTCTTTATCATTCCTGCATATTTCCATAGGGGCATTAATCTTAAATCTACAGAAAATACACATGTTCTGAAGTTATGGAACAAGCTAATTCCTAAGGTTCAGTTTCATTGATGAAAATCAAGTCCTGTTGCTGTCAAGGAGTATGGAATATTTGCCCTGATTCCTTTGCTTTTCTCAGGTCTTAGGGAATGTAAATTCATGCATTACTACTCACTCTCTAGTCTTCCCTCTCCCTGTTACTCTCTCTTTCCCTATTAGCCTAATTATTTCATGTATTTATTTCATCCTGTAAATCAGTACATATTCCGAGGATTACTCAAAATGGGTCTCTATTTGACGAAGCATGTTCACATTATTCTATCAATTTACCTCTCTTCATCTTTTCAGCAGATTTTAATAGAGTTCGTTTACTCATGCATGTGTATTGAAATTGCACAGATGGGTGTAGGGGGTTGTTTTAACACGGCTGAGGACCACGATGTTACCCTAGGTCCTGTATGAGGCCCTAGCAACTACATGAACAGAAGGTGCTCAAAACTGGATAAAAAGAGGTGCTTTTTTTTTTTTTGCCTTTTTTTTTTTTTCTTTTTCCCCTTTCCTGAAACCCAGATCAATAATGATGCAAATTACTAGGGTAGATGAGTGAAATCTTTCTTAGTCTGACTGTGACCAGCTTGTCCAAATCTCAGGTCATGTGTCCATGATATGCAGCTGTGTAATCCTTATGGCTTCTCCAGAACAACAAGCCAACAGTGGTGCTGTGGTGTGTGTACCATGGCATTGCCAAGGACAGGGACAGAGACAGCTGTTTCTGGTTACCCTCACCTGCAACAACTCAGCATCCTAACAGAACTGGGGTTACAAGACTAGAGAATAGGTCCTCAACCCTGTAGCAGCACAGACCTCTTTGATTTTTTGCCTTTCTTAAATATGAAAGCGATGTTGTGGTCAACTACAGCAGAGGTTCCTTACTGGCTTCTGCTTAATACATGAGAACTTCAGAGAAGGCAAGAAGAAAGCACACTGTTCATTCAGCAGGAAGGCTGTGCCTCTCCAACAAAGTTGATTTCTAAAAGTGTATTTTCAGTTGATGTCTTTTTCACATGTAGGCACATCCTCCTTTCTTTTTACTATAGCCTGCAAAAGTATTTCTTATTTCCTCTTCTCCATTACAGCAGTGTGTACAATTGCAGGGAGTTCACTATCTTCTCCAGAATTCTGGGTGCCACTTTTGTAGCAAGGAATAAGGACAAGACAGCAGCATGGAAACTTCCAGAGAACCATCATTAAATGAGCACCATCAAGACAAACCCAAAGCAAGCCACTGCACTTTCAATCATATTTTTCATAACTTTTTAAAAATACATATTTCACCCAAAGTCATACTCCCTAAAATATTCCATCACAAAGGAGCTTAATTTCATTTTAGATGGTAATAACACATACTCATCATTTTTTTAAAGATATGCTCTGTTACTACAGGGAATGTGATCAGTAGCAAAGTTGAGCACTCACTTGATTATTCAGACCATTATGGAGGAGTTACTTCTTGCCCTGCAATCCAGGCATTCAAAAAAGTCACAAAATTATATCCCACAAATGACAAGACTGGTTTTGAAATTCAGTTATTATTTTTGTTATTTGTATTAAGTGTTTTATAAAATAGTGTTTAAGTAAGATTTCAAGGTTACTCATATACTCATTTTCTTCTCCTATTTCTGATATAGGTCTGAAGGCAAAAAGCATAATTTGGAAAATAATTTTACAGTGGCCTGGGTCAAATGCAGAATTAAATTGTGCCATAAATCAGTCCCCCAAACCAGCAATTTTTACTTTCAGTATTTCAGTTTTATTCAGTAAGGAATCAGACATGAGGATTGGGGTTTTTTTACTCACTACATAATTTGCACTGCTCTGCAGATAATAAATAAAAAAATCCATGGCTTGCAGGATTATTAAAAATGCTAGTTACCATGCCAAGGAATGACTGAATAAAATTCTTTGGAGTTGCTTATTCTTGCTGCGCTTTACTGACTCAAGTAAAAACCACACTTCCGTTTTAAAGCATAAACTGTCTGTGTGCTCTTTAGTGTGTCCTATGTTATTTCTGTTCAGAGAATGTCAAGTTCTCATATCTGAACTTCCTTGTCTCTCAAAAAGACACCAGAATTTATTTTCACATAACATATCCTGGAGGTTTACTTATGTGAGATTCAACTTTGAACATTTCATCTAGTTTTTAATGTTGTTTGAAGATGAAACAAGGTTTAACCAATCAGTACTAAAGGTTTTATCTGCAACCATACTATGCTGTTCCTTTAATACCTTTCAGCAACATAAGTGCTTACATCCTAATAGGTTTTTAGCTTAAGATCTAATCATCCACTCTTGAATTAAGATGCTTGAATGAAGCCAAATCATTCGGACCTAAGGACTTTAATGTCAACAGAGACATATGGTATTGAGACTGAATTACAAAGGATCTCTTCTGAGCCATCTATTACGGAAGCAAGACTAAGACCCCAGCATTATTATTAGTTTACTCATTTATTTGCTAGCAAATAATTGAGAGTAAGATCTTCTTAAGAAAGTGGAAATGGTCTAATAATTGCAATCTGGTGGTATACTACATTCCCGTGTGCACTGATTAAATCTCTCCCATCCATATTTGATGGCTCTATGCTCATCTGTAAAATTCCATTTTGAACCTGAAAGCAACAAACAAAATATGCAGTGCAACAGCTCTAACCCAGTGACTAAAATTCTCATTTTTCAGCAGTAATGTCAAGTCCTCTAATATTTATTAAGCCATTTCCTTGCCCTGAATTATTGAAGTCTTATTGTCCGACCAAATATTTCTTTTAAGAAGTTTATGACAAAACTGATCGCAATAAGTAGCACTGTCCATCAAATACAAAGAGCAGAGGCTTCCTTTTGTTCTGAAGCTGTTCCACTCTCTCTAGTCTCAATATGCTGCTGAGAAAAATACACTTCTTCCTTTTTTAGTGGAATAAAAAGAGCACAACCAAAAAAAAACGAAAAAAAAATAAAACAAAAACAATCCCAAGTGAACCTGAAAGTGCATTTTCTGACAAAGTCATTTTACATAGATAGTTGTGAAGACATCTCTGTGACGATGCAAGGTTATTTTTACAAAGAAGTATTGTTCAACGCTGTGCTTCCATCCAGCAAGACCTAGACAGGCTGGAGATTTGGGCGGGGAAAAATCTCATGCAATTTAACAAGAGCAAGTGTAGAGTCTTGCATCTGGGCAAGAACAACTCCAGGTACCAGTATAAATTGGGTACTGACCTGTTGGAGAGTAGTGTAGGGGAGAGGGACCTCGGGTTTCTGGTCAACAGCAGGATGACCATGAGCCAGCACTGTGCCCTCGTGGCCAAGAAGGCCAATGGCATCCTGGGGTGTATCAGAAGGGGGGTGGTCAGTAGGTCAAGAGAGGTTCTCCTCCCCCTCTACTCTGCCCTGGTGAGACCGCATCTGGAATATTGTGTCCAGTTCTGGGCCCCTCAGTTCAAGAAGGACAGGGAACTGCTGGAGAGAGTCCAGCGCAGAGCCACAAAGATGATGAAGGGAATGGAGCATCTCCCTTATGAGGAAAGGCTGAGGGAGCTGGGTCTCTTTAGCTTGGAAAAGAGGAGACTGAGGGGTGACCTAATGAATGTTTATAAATATGTGAAGGGTGAGTGTCAGGAGGATGGAGCCAGGCTCTTCTCTGTGACATCCAGTGATATGACTAGGGGCAATGGGTTCAAGCTGGAACATAGGAGATTCCACTTGAATATGAGAAGAAACTTCTTTCCAGTGAGGGTGACAGAGCACTGGAACAGGCTGCCCAGAGAGGTTGTGGAGTCTCCTTCTCTGGAGACGTTCAAGGCCCGCCTGGATGCGTTCCTGTGTGATCTGATCACGGTGTTCCTGCTCTGGCAGGGGGATTTGACTAGATGATCTCTCGAGGTCCCTTCCAATCCCTAACATTCTGTGATTCTGTGATTTCATCATGTGGCTGAGATAAAATACAAAGTTTTGTTATAATACCATCAACATCTTCTGCTTACAGTTGTAAGTAAGGTATGGTTAGGCAATTAGGTTGTATTATCTCTTTAAGCTATGCACTACTAAGGGCATCAGCAGACAGTGATTGTCTCTCTGAAGTAACCATTATAATCTATTGCATAAATGCATTTCTACTCATGGCTCAGTAAAACTGCAACATGGGCTGTCATTGCAGCCCAAGTGCTTTCCCACTTCAGAAGCACATATGGTCCAAAAGGCAGAACTGTCTCTTTGGTGCCACTGCAGTAAACACCTATCAAATATGATTACAGAGGTAAAAAAATGCAGTGCAGTTCCAACAGGAACGTCAGCCGCTCCAATCCCGTGAAGGGCTGTACATGATTTTCCTTCCTCCTAGGAGATGGTACAGAAAAACCATGTGAATTGAATACCCTGCTCATACATCAGGGACTTTTTAGAAGACTTTTCAACTTTGCAAGTTTAAGAGACCTCTTGTGTTTCTGATTATAGAGAACTTCCTATGAAAGCTTTTTGACATGGACAGAACTGCTTAAAATCCACTTTATTTTTTGCTAAATATTACGTAAAAGTATACTGTTTTGCTAATAGATATAGACCTCCATTTGTGATGTTAGAATCCATGTTATTAACTACCTGGGAAGCAGAAAAAGCGGTTTAAAAATCACATGAACTCCCAAAAGCTCTGCAAAGCGGAACTTCCATGTCTAAATGTGTTGCAAAGCAGAAGGGTTCACGTCATTGTGTAAATGCAGCCATTATAAAAGCGACTTTAAGAGTGCATTGTAGTACAGCACAGATTAGTGAAGCCCACCTAAAAAACTTCCTTTGCATTTCCGTGCACATACAGTTCTAGTTTTCTTTTGGCTTAAACGTTTGGGTTTGGTTTGGCTTGCTTTTTCTCATTTCCAAAGTATGCATTTAAGGTGGCTCAGGAGCTGTCAGCTAAGCCTCATGGAGGTCGCAGTGGGGGCCTGGCTGTGATTAGGTGCTGTACAAGCCAGACCACAAAGTCAGGTCCGGTTCTCAGTTTCTATTCAGTGCAAGTAGCACACAGACACACATCCCAGAGAGAAATGTGGCCTTTGGCATGTGTCAATTTGGCAAAGCCAATTTTTTTGGCAAAGCCAATTTGTTATCCAAGCCAATTTTTTCAGCCAGGAGCGGGGCAAGGGATGCAGCACACAGTGAGAGGAGAAGGAGTTGCTTTGCTTAATTTCTCCTCCATCAAGAATTTGGGGAATTCTGAGTCAGAAGAGTTCATTTTTTGTTTTGATCTCTGTCGTGTATAGGTAGATTACAACACTGAGGTGGACTCCCTAGCATGTCTAAAATTTTAAAATGAACCATGGAGATAGCTGACATTGTGAGTGATTTTGTCACAGGTGACAAATTATGTCAGTTACTTTTGGAAGTTTTCCTTTCAAGGACCAGAAACATTTTTTTTTGTGAATGAAAGCAATATGAACAATACCTTTGTACCAGTTCTGAACCAACTGTATTCTGCTGCTGAATTCATGCATGGAGGCTTCATAACATGATGTACAAATGAAAGAAAGGCATTTGTAAGGATATGTGAGAAATCTGTGTTTGTAATTCTGTCTTTGAAGAGCAACTTGGATTTTTTTCACAGTCTTATTTTTGTGTACTAATTATTTGAGGGATTATGGGAGACATTAATGCTTAAATAAGGAGGAGGAGGGAAAGAACAGACTTGAGGAGATGAATAGCAGCTGTGGTGAAGAAATCTACCAGACGGTAATTGCACAAGTCCTTACATATCCAGAACTTAATCTGAAACCCTCTCTGGTGTAGAAAGGCATGTGACAGAAAGGCATGGTTTCAGCATCATCAGGAAGTCTTTTGTTCATTTGTCTGTAGCTGCAGTTGCTCAGGAGCACACACGTAGGGCATCAGCTTTCAGCTATGAAGAAGGTAATAGTGAATGGTGGTACTAAGCCAACACCGACATACTGAAAGCACAGTAAAACAAAAATGCACTACCCTTGGACCATTTTCCCACCAAGACACACCTGCTAGCTTTTATGTAGGAAAATAATAGTGTACTATCATTAAGCGATGTCAGGCAACAGTAAAAACAGAAAAGGACAACTTTGGGGCACAGTTCAGTTTTAAAAGATTAAAATTTTAAATCAATTTTAAAAATTTCAAAATGTAAAAATTTAAAAAAATCTTAGTATATGTTTCAGTGAGAGAAATGCCACAAAGTCTTTTCAAAATAAGGTGGTCACCAGTGTGAACCTTGTGTGAAACAGAAGTTAGTTGTTGCTTTTAAAGGAAGAGGAGCACACAACTCCTTTTCAATTTATTCTGAAACACAAATTAATTGTAAGGATAAACCTAGGTACTTCCGTTTAAAATTTTGGACCACAATATGCTACCACTAGTATATGAAAACATGCTCTTACTTCTGAGATCAGAATACAGCCTCCAAAGGAGGAGTGAATAACTTCACACAGTAGAAGTCTAACTATGACGGTATTTTAAAAGAAACAGCAAATACATTCCTTCTTCAACAGCCGTGATTTTAAACCATCTGGTTTTCTGGTCAGTCCTTACATTCAATACAATTCGTTCCTTTCCAGATCTTGTGCTCCTTTCAGAGTTGCAAACACCGCTTCATATCTTGTTGCAATTCTCACGAGTCACCACGTGAGGGACTCTAAGACTCTTTTGTCGTATAATTGGAGCTCAGATTCATACTCACATGAGACCTATTCCTTATGTTGAAAACAAAACTTTTAGGGAAATATCTGTGTACTCGTTATCAGTAAGAAATACTGATAACATCTATGGAAGATGTTACTCCAGCAAATCGAAACCAACAGTTTACATTGTGAGAAGGTGTAACTAGGAGGTGGTAGCTTACAGAGAAAAAATCACAAAATGTGACACAATTTTTAAAATAAAAATATTCACAGTGGTAAAAATCACTATTTTCTGCCATGCTTAGGCAGAGGAAACTTTCGTTCTGCTGATTTACTATCTGCACAATATGCCTCTAAAGCATAGATTTCATTTGTTCTGAGCAAAGAATTGCCATGGGCAAGAAGAGATATAAGAGCAAATATCTGTATCACCAATGAGATGGGGCAATTTTACTCAGAGTTTTTGCTGATTTAGGATCAAAAATTATTATACACAGCTATGCTATGTAGTATAAATACTTCTGTATTAGTAACACTTAACATTGTCCGTAGAAAATAAGTACCAAAAACTCAGAAGGTCTGCCTTATTTCCTAATCCTAAGAAATATAAATTTACTAGTCATAAAGAAAAACAAAGTGTGCCATATCTATTGTCTGTAACCCCAATCACAGAGACATGTTTGGAAATCCGTTGAAGTGTAGATAACACTCGCCAACAGGTTAGCATATTATGCTGTGGTCTTTTATATTTTCAGATACTGAAATCATAGAATCATAGAATGGTTTGGGTTGGAAAGGACCTTAGAGATCATCTAGTTCCAACCCCCCTGCCATGGGCAGGGACACCTTCCACTGGTGTGGAAGCAGCCACCAGGTTGCTCAAAGCCTCATNTGTCCTCATAGGGGAGGTAATGGAGGATACTCTTCCATTAAGACCAGAAAATGCTATTAGAAAGATTCTGCAATTGCTGAAAATGATCTGTCAGCAGAGATTTGTTTAATCAAAGATGGTGTTCATCCACTGGGAAAGTGACATCTCACATACACATATGCATGCATGTTTGCATGTGCATGTATGTATGTGTATTTTAATGAGGGGAGGCCATGAAAAACTGCTAAAATTTGGCACAAACAGAAATATTTATCATACATTCTCCTGGGGCATCTACATGGGGCAAATATCTAATGTACATTGTAAATAAAGCACTGTGGATGCTGTGCAGACACACAATCCTTCAACTGCTGGCAGACCTGTAGTTGCGACAGAATGCTGAAGTACAGGAGAAGCAAAACCAGATGTGTTTCTGACATTAGTTTTTAATTAATTACTTTTGTTCCATCTGCCTTTCCTTGTTCAACCAGTAAAGATTTGTCAAAAAGGCTGCACCATCCCTGTGATCTGCTCAGCCCATAATTCTCATGAGCACTGTTCTAACATTGTCATTTGACCATTTAGCCATTTGGCTTCACTACTTCTATTTTTTTGCTGGTTATTTTATGGCTTGATAAGGAGTGCTGAATGCCTCACAGTCAATCTTTCTCAGGATTAGGCCATTCCTTTGTTCTGTGGTAGGAAAAAATATTTCAGTCCCACATTCACTCTTTGAGGAATATCTTTTTACTTCACCATCTCCTCTGTTGGACAGGAAACATCACATTTTCCATTTTGGTATTCTTTCCAGGATAGACAACTCCCTTTGTGTTAGGTTAAGTGTTTCTCTGAGAAGCCTACAGATTGCATTCACAGAGTAGTATTGTGCTCTCAGATAAATTAAAACAATTTCATTTATGTTGAGATTTTGCTGGAGAAGTTCAGAGTCCTTCTAATCCTTTCATATATTCTAGAAGTGCCCTTCTATTCTCAATACTTTCTCACAAAGTTTTCCAATTTATGAAATGCTCTTCATAGGCTGCCTCATGAATAGAGATTATCCTTATAGCCTCTCCAGCAATGACTAGCATTTAGGAAGATAATTTTAATATCCACAGGACCTAATATCTCCTCTTTGCTTGAAAATGATCTGATCTAGAGAATTCTATTGATGTTCACATACAGCTTAGTTTAAAATCTCACTCTGCCAAACTTTGTGCTGGCCAACTGCAAAATGCTAGCTTTGTTTGTCCTTACAGATCTTTGCTTTGAGGTTCACCAAATCTTAGCAATGACTCTTTTGAAGATTCCTTTTTACCTATCGGAAAGTTCTGAAGAGCATTACAGGTAGATGACACCTCCTTACCTTTCTTCCAATTGACCTCCACCAGTTTACCTGTCACTGAAGCATCCACAGTCCCATTATTTTTCACTGACGCTACAGCTGCACAGCACTCTAAGCGAAGACCATGGAAACACTGGGCTTCAAGGCCCCTTCACAGAGAGGGTGTTGGTTTGTTTTTCCTTCAATCTTCTCAGCTCCCACACAAAATGACCAGAGAAGCATCCTGACAGTTCCATTTACTGAACTGCTAGACATGGGAAGTACAACATCTACTACGTCAATCAGATGAATTTTTTTCCAGGATAGGAAAGGCTGTGTCAGCTTTATTTTGCTCTTTGTATGGAAAAATCAGTGTACAGCCTGTTTTCCCTTCTTACCACAGTTAACATCCTTCTTAAAACACAATCTGTCCTGTTACTTCTAAGAGAAGAATGCTAGTAGATTACTTCATGTTTCCCATTCCTCTGGTGGAAAACATCACTCCTTTGAGCTATAATTATGTCATCAAACAGTTCTTGGTTACACTGGAATCTAAACTGCCTATCATTTCCTTGAGGTTTTGGCTCCCTCCCCTGAAAAAAAAAAAAAAAGAAAAAAAAAGAAAACAAAAGAAAACAAAGAAAAAAGTGAAATTTGTGCATGCATGTATACAGGCATTATGAAAAAAAACTCTGTTTGCCTTCAGTCCCTGGTTCATTCATGATCTTCCTTTCTTTTTCCAATTCATCCTTTTAACTCAAGACCACACTTGATCACTGTCAAGCCCTTGCTTGGACCATGAGACTTACAGTACAGGTAAATTGCTTCCAGGGCAAACACAGAGAGAGAATGAGTGCTTGGAAGAAAATGTTCAAAGGAACAATCTCCAGATTAATTAAACAAGAAGATGAAGGAGGGACATATCTAAGAAAAGGCAGACTGAATCAAAAGACATTAAAATGTATATTCATCTTCAGAGACCTCTGAATGTGCCTAATGCTCCCAGATTTATAAAACTAAGGAACTAAAGCTTGTGTATCAAGTCCTGCAAGACTTCTGCCTAACTGCTTGCTCCAGATGAATTCTTTGGTGCATATAGATAGACAAGATTTAAGGAAATGCTAACAAACATATACACATGAAGCAAAGATGATAGAGAAAAAGGAACAACATCACACGCTTTTGTGTGTTAAACTTTTTTTTTTAAGCATGTGAGAGGACTTAAGCAGAATTAAGACAAGGTCATGGTTTCAACAGATGGTTTGTGTCTGGTTTTGGCTGTACAGTATAGTAAGGACACTCACAAACTGTCTGGAGGTATGGGGAGGCCACCAAGACAGTGACTGGGGGCTGGTCCAGCCAGGAGAAGGGATGGCTTTAATGGTGCCCAACAGCATCCCCAGCACTAATGGGAGGGATGGAGGAGGCACAGCCAAGGCTCTTCACATCAGTGCATGGTGGGAGGGCGAGAGGCAGTAGCACAAGCTGAAACACAGGAGAGGCTAGAGATAAGGAGAAGCCTTTTCCCCATGAGACAGCCCAGCGGTGGTGCTGGGGCCCAGGGAGGTTGGGACGTCTCCCACCTTGGGTGGGTTTCATGCCCTGACTAGGTGAAGCCCTGAGCAGCCCGGTCTGAGACGACCTCTGAGCCTGCCTTAAGGGACCCACTGTCCCTCCAGCCTCCCTGACTCTGGCATTCTGTGATTTATTACCAGAAAACACAGGTGGGGTACCTGGACATCTGCCAGCTCCAGATTCCTTCCCTATTCCTCATCCCTTTGCACAAATTCTGAAAACCAAAACTGAAAGAAAAAAACAGGAGATTCCAATTAGTTATTATTTTCTTAATGAGACTTAGATGTCAAGAAACAGATCACCTGGAGTCATTTAAGCAAATGTACAGTAATTAAACTAGGCAGCAAACATGCAAGAATACTTAATTATCATCCTCCCAGAGATTTCACCTAGTAAACAAAATTTTCACAAGTTGTGTGGCAAGGACCAGAAGTTTCTATCTTATGGCATGTAAAAAAACTCTGAGCAGCTGACTGCAACAAGCAATAAACACAAGAGTGTTTCTCCAAAGGGAGCATAATGCACAAAGGCAAGCTCTGTTTCTTCATTCACACTGAGTTGTACATCTTTATGAAAAGAACTTCAAGGATTATCACAGGCATTGTATGTTCAGTCACAAATATATTACTTTAGAAGCCTAAGTTCTTCCTCTCTGTTACTTGTAGGCACACATACATCCACATAAGTAGATGTATACATATACATAGAAGTATTTGTGTATATACGTATACAAATAAATAAAATACACATATCACAGAATCACAG
>VZTO01007636.1:0-41499 GCA_013400615.1 Syrrhaptes paradoxus
ATTCTGTGATTTTAAGGGATGTTGACTTCAAAAGCACAGTAAAACTTTTGTTCATCTGCCATCTGTGACTTAGTCTGTTATTTTTGCCTTGTCCACTGAACTCAATAAGAAATCACCTGGAAACTTCAGTGTCGGTTGTGCTGAACTCCAAGACAATTTTTGGTACCCCCACATTTCCTTAGGAATGACTGGAAAATTTCCTCTTGCTCTGCAATTGTGAGACAGGTATCTTCCAAATCTACCCATGAATCACGGAAGCTCGGTTAGCTCACATTCTGGAGGGATGTTCCAGACTCTAGAGGAAAAAAATATCTTCAAAGAACATGCAGGCAAAGCAGCTTATGATAACCATGCTGCTATTCCTAATGCAATTCACCAATGGCCAAAATTGACATGGCTTTTGGTAGAACTTGCTTGGGAAACAGCAATGGTCTATACTGCAGAAAACCCATCTTAAAATACTTTCCTTAGGTTCACAGGTCATAAAAATGCTGCAATTATATAGAACGGGCCCTGTACATATAATTTAGTTTCTGTTTATTCAGATAAATAGTTATTATCTGCTTCTCATACCAGTAATGTTATCAGACCCATGGCTGGGCAAGAGATGTAATAGATGCAGGCAAAGGCCAAAAAAATGGAAAGATTTGACTTCCTTATTTTAGATAAAACAACATAATAGACAGACAGTTGATAGCTAGATGATGATAATAGCCGCAACAACACCAACAACGGTCAAGAGAAAGTGAATCAGGTTTTTTTATACAGAATTCAGGAATAATGGGTGCACAGGCAAATTTCAAGATGATAACCAGAATGTTGCTTCACAATGTTGCACAGTTGAGACCTTGTCAGTAGGATTCTGGTAAAAATTAGTGGATACGTGCAGGAAACAGAAATATCTGATTTTTTTTTATTTTATGAGCTGCCTGGAATGAATGTAAGGCTTCCTGTTCCAATGCAGTACTGATGTGTTTAGAGATCATATTGACAGGTGCTTTCATTCCAAATTTTCTTTTTATCTTTTTGGGTATCTGATTCTAGACTGACCCTATGGCATATATAGTTATTCTTGGGTTTAAACAAGAGTCTTGTATCGAAACAAGAGTCTCTGCTTCTCTTCAGTTCTTTTCCATCTCCACTCTCTACTGTTCATGATACTTATTCTTCATGCATACATCTATCCATCATTTATCTACCACCCTCCAGTACCTATTAGATCCGCTTTTCACCTCATCTGTTGTATGAATCAGCATAAAAGTCCATGTTTTAGGGAAGGCAACTGTGAGCCATAAACAGCCTTGATAGTGGTCCAGGATATGATTCTCCTGGTAGCATCAAGAGAAGTTCCCGTCTTGTGCGGCAAAATGTGAAAGTGTGAAAATATGAAAGTACCTGAGGTTGCCCTGCCAAAGGATGTTCCCCTCTGGAATAACAGTTTACACAGCCAAGGAAGTAGGCAGAACTAGACTCGCAATTAGAACGAACAGGTTCTTACACTCAGTACAAGCTGCACAGTGGTCCTGCATCACAGAACAGCATTGGGAGAGGATTTAACCTACATTTAAATTTACCTTCTGCACACAACCACTTTCTAAAGAATCCTTGGCTGGTTTGTTTTTTTTTCCTGAAATTCTAAAGATATCAAAGACTCTTTATATGTATAGTCAATATAATTTAATTAGAGACAGGGATCTGAATCTAGAGATCCCATGTGTCTGATACCACATTAGCTTAATTTATTGTTCACAGAAGGCAGTGGCTGTCTGAGCAGATAGGTTTTCCAGTCATATTATTTGACATCATTACTCTTGAATATGCACCAGAATACCACGTGGTAAGTACAATAATAAATCAGTTCATTATGTCTATAATCATTATGAGCATTTGTTGTTCCATATCCCAGTTTTGTTGACATAAAAGGAGGTAAACAGTATGAATTACTGACTTATCAAATGGTTTGTTTTAATTTGTTGAGAAGGCAGAAGGTTATTTTTCTGTGTGGCTTGCCTCACCTTTAGAATCAGGGTAATGAATATATAGAATATGTGTGAAATGGGAATAGCAGAATGTGTAACTAATCATACCCCAGTGTACTACATAGACACTAAGGGTAAAAATGTAAGTAGCACAACATTTTGAGCAACAGCTTCCCATCATACCTAAGGAATCGCAGAACCACAGACTACTAGAGGTTGGAAGAGACCTCTGGAGGTCATCTGGTCCAACACCCCTGCTCGAGCAGGGCCACCTAAAGCAGGCTGCCCAGGACCGCATCCAGATAGCTTTTGAATAACTCCAGTGATGGGGCCTCCACAGCCTCTCTGGGCGGCTGTTCCAGTGTTTCGTCACCCTCATAGCAAAGCTGCCTTCCAGCTGGTCAGTCCCCAGCATGTACCAGTGCCTGGGGTTATTCCTTGCCAGACATAGGGCTTTCTTTGCACTTCCCCCTTGCTGAAATGCTTGAGGTTCCTTGTCAGCCCATTTCTCCAGCTTGTCAAGGTCTCTTTGGATGGCAGCACAACCTTCTGGTATATCAGCCACTTCTCCTGGGTTTGTGTAATCAGCAAAGTTGCTAATGGTGCACTCTGCCCCATCATCCAGGTCATGAATGAGGATGATCAACAGTATTTAACCAATCTTCACACCTGGGGTATACCACTAGTGACTGGCCTACAACTAGGCTTTGTGCCACTGATCACCACCCTCTGGACATGGCTGTTCAGACACTTTTCAGTCCACCTCACTGTCTGCTCATCCAGCCCATACTTCATCAGCTCCTCTATAAGGATCTTAGGGGAGTCAGTGTCAAAACTCTTCCTGAAGTCTGAGTGGACAATAACTACTGCTCTCTCCTCATCTACCAAGCCAGTCATTTCACCATAGAAGTTTATCAAGTTAGTCAAGACTTACCCTTGGTGAAGCCATGTTGACTACTCCTGACAACTTTCTGGTCCTTCATGTGCCTGGAAACAGCTTCCAGGATTAGCTGCTCCACCACCTTCCAAGGACTGTGGTGAGGCTGACTGATCTGGGTCCTTCTTCCTGCCCTTCTTGAAGGTAGGAGTGACATTTGTTTTCCTCCAGTCTTCAGGTACTTCTCCCAGTCACCATGATCATTTGAACATAATTGAGAGCGGCCTTCAAAGGACACCACCAGGTCCCCTGGTAGCTCTGGGTGCACCCCATCAGGGCCCATGGACTTGTCTATGTCCAGTCTTCTTAAGTATTTTTTAACCTGATCCTCATTCACCAATGCTATGTCTTCCTTGCTCCAGACTTCCTCTGGTCTCTGGGACCTGGGATTTATGAAGATCAGTCTTGCTAGTAAAGACTGAGGTGAAGGCAGCATTCTTACAACCTTTTCCATGTCCTGTGTAACCAGGTCCCTATTTCATTCAGCAATGGGCCCATATTTTCCCTACTCTTCTTTTTGTTACCAATGTACCCATAGAAGCCCTCCTTGTTGTCTTTTGACGTTCCTAGCTAGATTCAATTCCAGTTGGGCTTCAGCTTTCTTAACTACACTGCTGGATGCTCTGACAATCTATCTGTATCCCTCTCAGGTTACCCATCCTTGCTTCCTCCCTCTGTATGCTTCCTTTTTGTGTCTGAGTTTGTCCAGGAGCTCCGTGTTCATCCATGAAGGCCTCCTGGCCTGACTTCCTCCTCATTGGGATGGACCTCTCTTGAGTTTGGAGGAGGTGATGCTTGAACATTAACCAGCATTCTTGGGCCCCTCTTCCTTCCAGGGCTTTATCCCATGGCACTCTACCAACTAGATCATTCAAGATGCCAGACTTTGCTTTTCTGTAGTCCAAGGTTGTGAGCTTGCTTTTTACTCTCCTCCTTCCCTTCAGGATCCCATCTCTACCGTCACTGCAGCCAAGGCTGCTTTTCACCTTCAAATCCCTTCACATCCTTGTTGATGAGTATGAGCTCCAGTGAGCACTTCCCCTCATTGGCTGCTCTGTCACTTGGGTGAAGAAGTTGATGCACTCCAAAAACCTCCAGGATGGCTGATGTCCTGCTGTTGCTGTCCCTCCTGTATATATTGGGGTGGTTGAAGTTCCTCATGAAGACCTTCACGGCACAGTCAGAAGCAAAAATCATCAAGACATGCATGGTGAGGGCCAAAGACATTTTCACAATGCTGTAGAAATTCACATCCTTACATATTTTCAAGAAAAAATTGACATAGCTGCTTGAGGTACAGCAACTAGCACATGGATTCATAGCATTTTAGAACCACCATGAAATGGAAAAAACACCTCAAATGCTGAGTTCACTCACAAGGCCATATTTGTTTCATGCGGTTTTCTTTATACACCTTTTTTTTTAAGACCATAATGTTTAAGGGAAACATTCTTAAAGGAAATATGACCAACAGAACCTATTCTTTCTTGCCATAAACTGTGTTATCAGTCCCAGTCTAATGATCCAGGAGTGTTATTACCGTGGCTGAACAGCACATCCATCTGTGAGATGCCCAGTACAGCCCATTAGGTATGTGCGAGGCAAAGGGAGCGGGAGATGCTGTGTAACATGTCGAATGAATATTTCCTCTGCTCCACTGAGTGCAGAAACTGCGTGATCACAAAACACATGCATCGCATCACCTCGTGTATGGTTTTCCTCCTTGATAAATTTCTCTGTAGTGGTACTGCTACTGACTGCAGCTATCATATCAGAGGACTTGTATCTTTTTTTGGTTCAGTTCCCAGTCCAAAATGAACATGTTCATCCAGTCATTCACTTGTTTTTCACACTAATGGGAAGCAAAGGTGTAAGGGCCTTCACAAAACTATAAATGTTAAATGGTGGGATTCACAAGTTTGCTCTTCATTGCTCTTTTCAACTCAAACAGATGGAGTTTTGCCTGGGAAAAGTTTTGCTTTTATTTACTTTTTAAAGTATATTTAAAAAAAGGCTTCTACAGGATTTAAAGATGGGGAAAAATAGTAGTAAAATGGTTATGACTCCCAGGTGATTAAGGAAATGAATTAAAAATTCAGATAAATAAACCACAATAATCTAAATATCTGCTTTGCATCGATACGGTGACACATTCTGAAGGTTCTTCACATCCCTAAAATAGGAAGGGCACAACAGCCCACAGAAACGCTTCCCAGCCTTTCCAGATGAATGTATATGACTCTTACTGCTGTGACTTTCAAGGCTGGGTGGTCAACCGCCTCTCGTACATGCCTTTGAAAAATCCTGCCATGTTTCCACTTCAATTAATCTCAAAGTTGGTTTCCAAAGAAGAGGAAAGTATTAGCTATAAGTACTAAAGCAGCTGAAATTCCTTGCTTTGCAAACGGTTTCAGAGCCAAATAAGGGCTGCTTGAAGACAAGCCTGATTCTCACCTTTTTTGTGGCAGGTTCCTTGTTTCAGAGAAGGCTGCTGCCGAAGGGAATAGCATTAGTATTTTTCAGTGATGTGGACATGGGGAAAAAGACACAAAAAGGAAAGGATGGCAGTGGGGTGTTAAAGCTACGTTAAAGGACACAAGAAGCTTGGCTAGCTTGCAGAATGAATTGAATTAACTGGTTAACTGAGTGCCAAGACTGTGATTTGAGTACCTCAGGCTAAGGAGCAGTATTATTAACAGGAAGGGTCTCTCTTAAGAATCCTAGATAAGGACTCTTATGTCTAGGAAAGTTTAGGAAAACTACACTAATTCAAAGAGTCTCTTGCTGAGCAGCCCCTGAGGTCCCGCGAAGACCTTGCAGCAGAGTGCCTACAGCTGCCTCTTCATAAAAGTACAATTTCTGATGAAAGGAAATTGCATCATCCAGCCTTTCTTCTTCTTGAACAAAAAAAGGGGAAGTTTCACTGTAGAAATGTTAATGGCAGCAGGATTAATTCTAGGAAGTTTGGCAATGTTTCTTTAAAAAACAGGTCATTCAGCAGAAAAAATGAAGAGGAGTTAGTTGAACACTGACTGTTTGCCAGCCTGACCTTGTATTCCTGACTCAGACATGATCAGGGTGAGGACTGGGCTCTACAGCCCTCCAGAGCACCAAAAAAAGTAGCAAGATTGCAAAGAGAATGAAACAAATAAGAACTATCGGGAACCCCTGGCTGCCCTAGTGCTGTAAATCTTGTCCTGATACAGTTTGATGCTCTCTGTTCCCTCCAGTGAGGTTCCCTTGTGTTTGAGATGTTCAGGCTCTTAAGAGTACTACCGGTTTGGTTTTGGAACATGTGAAAAAGTGGTTCTTGGTGGTGAATACTGAAAACATTTCTTAAATTTTCCACAGATCGCTGTCAGAAGCCACATTCAGGAATGGCTATTACATAAATATGTGCTGATCTTAGTGGCCACTGTTGGGGAAGAAACTACATATGCCACAGTAGGAAGTGTAAAGATGTTTTTCATAGTCACCTAACCCGTGATTCAAAGAGAAATAGGATCAATAACTGAGCCTGAGGGTGTTTTGCAGAGCAGTGAATGAAATATGGGTCCATTCATTCAAATCAAGTCTAGTCAGCTGTGGGGTTCCCCCCCCCCCCAATCTTTTCCATATTGCAACAGAGTTCTCCTCGCAGCTTGTCCTATAGTTTTGGAAATCCTGCTCCTACGTATCCCTAAGGGAAGGTACAAGAGTTAAAATCCTCCTGGTTGAAAACCTGTGCTTGCATCTCCGGGCACTGCAGAACCACTTCCTGTGATTGCAGCAAAGAGAGATAAAATTACGCCCTGGTGGGAATAAACCAAAAATGAGATCAAACATTTCCAGACAATTATGAGTCCTAACCCAAAATGTCTTTTGCTGCTGATATTTTTGCTTGGATATATTTTTTTGATGGTTTGCTGCAGGTGAACAGGGCAGTACTTCATCCAGGAAGACAAATTTGCCTATCGGAAACAACAACCCAAACTGAAAGTGTGACAAGGGCTGATGGGCGTTTGCGTGCACTGCAATTCCCCGTGCAAAATTGTGTACAACTCCACAATACAGCGGCTCACCAGGTGCCTGGACAGACATCTGTAGGCACACCTCCTCATCTGGCACACCCAAAGGTGGACAGAATTACTGGATTTGGGAGGTGCAGTTGTAGCTCTTTTGCCGGGAATCAGCTCACTGTCTAGTTTGGGTTTTAGGAGCTGGAAAGAACCGGCTGGTAGAGGAAGGCAATGCGGAGCAAGCCCCGGTGCACCCTCGGGGCTCTGGCAGGGAGGGGGCCCGGGGGTCCCTTGCTCGTTTCCCTGCGCCTGATGGAGGAGGGCAGGACCCCCCAGCTCCCGGGCTGTAAAACCCCCGAGGTGGGGCTGCCGTCAGCTGGAGATACCCCCCCGGGAAGCAGGCACCTGCCCGCGCCCCCTGGATTTGGGATGGCTTGAGGCGGGGGTGCTGGGGCTCAAGGTGCCCGGGGGCGCTGCCCCACTCCCTGTGCGGCCGCGGGGGGGAGCCCGGCCCTAGGCCGGCCGCTCCCCCGTCCCCCCCCCCCCGGCCTCAGCTGGAGCCAGGCCCCGCCGCAGCCTCCGCGGAGGGGTGGGGTGAGGCGGGGCGGGGGACTGGCCGAGGCTGCTCCGCCTTAGCCTCCCGCCCGTGCTGCCCCACCGTAGCCTGCACGGCTCGCCTCCCCCGTTCCCCCGCGGCGGGAAGGGTCGCCCTCACGCAGCCCTGCTTCTTCCCTCCACCCCCCCGCCGCCGCACACCAGGGGAAGGGCTAGTTCTCCTGCCCGGATGATGAATTTCTCCGCAAGGTCATCCCTGCCCGCGGCGCCGGCGCGCCCGCCGCTCCACCGGCGCCGTCACGGAGGTAAGGGACGAGGGGGATGGGGGCACCTTCACACGCGGGGTGGCGAGGCAGGGGCTGCCCTGCCCGGTGCGGGGCTGCTGGGGTGGGGGGGGGGCTGAGCCGTGCCCGGGGAGCGCGTCCCGGGGAGGGGGGGCAAGCGGACCCCCCCCGGGGGTGGGGGGCGGCCGGATTGAGCCAGCTCTGGGGGACGGGCCTCTCTAATTCTCTACTGATTTTTACCGCCTGTCCGGGAGCGTGGAAAACTTAAAAAAAAATTAAGGTCTTGTTCTGCACCCCCCCTCACCCCCCCATCAAATGCAGGCCGGGGGGGCTGCGTCGGGCCGGAGTGGGGGGGATGCGCGCCGCGGTCGCCTTGGTAACGTGTCGGCGGCTGCGGTGTCGCGGCGCGGAAGGTGCCTGGAGTGGGGGGGTCCGCTGGGGTAGCCAGCGGGGCTGTCGCAGTCAAGTGGCGGCCGTGGTGGCCGGGCTGGTGATGCTGACCCGTGGGGGCGGCCGGGCCCAGTGGCTGGAGGAGCGTTGGGCAGCCCGGCTNGCCGCCGCACACCAGGGGAAGGGCTAGTTCTCCTGCCCGGATGATGAATTTCTCCGCAAGGTCATCCCTGCCCGCGGCGCCGGCGCGCCCGCCGCTCCACCGGCGCCGTCACGGAGGTAAGGGACGAGGGGGATGGGGGCACCTTCACACGCGGGGTGGCGAGGCAGGGGCTGCCCTGCCCGGTGCGGGGCTGCTGGGCTGGGGGGGGGGCTGAGCCGTGCCCGGGGAGCGCGTCCCGGGGAGGGGGGGCAAGCGGACCCCCCCCGGGGGTGGGGGGCGGCCGGATTGAGCCAGCTCTGGGGGACGGGCCTCTCTAATTCTCTACTGATTTTTACCGCCTGTCCGGGAGCGTGGAAAACTTAAAAAAAAATTAAGGTCTTGTTCTGCACCCCCCCTCACCCCCCCATCAAATGCAGGCCGGGGGGGCTGCGTCGGGCCGGAGTGGGGGGGATGCGCGCCGCGGTCGCCTTGGTAACGTGTCGGCGGCTGCGGTGTCGCGGCGCGGAAGGTGCCTGGAGTGGGGGGGTCCGCTGGGGTAGCCAGCGGGGCTGTCGCAGTCAAGTGGCGGCCGTGGTGGCCGGGCTGGTGATGCTGACCCGTGGGGGCGGCCGGGCCCAGTGGCTGGAGGAGCGTTGGGCAGCCCGGCTGGGGCGTTGGGGCTGTGCAAAAATCCCCGATGAGCCTTTGCTGGCTCCTGCTGGAGTCGGTGACAAAACTACGGGGGATCTTGCCCCTCAGGCTGTGACTGCGGGTGTCCACAGATTGTCCTTGTTCTTGTGCCCCGTACAGGCATTGGCTTTGTTAATAGTTTTTTCCTTCATCCTTCATTTTCCCTTAGAAGGTAACAATGCTGCAGGTGGATTTATGAGAGTCATAAGGAATTATTGTAATCCCATAGTCTAACCTCTTCCATAACATAAAGCACAGGCTATTTCCCCATGAGTCCCAGGTCTGGCCCACCAGCCTCTTCAAACAGTCTTGATTTAATGACATCCAGCGATGGGGAATTGACTCCATTGCTGGCTAATTGGCTCCAATTGTTAATTTCGTTGTTAAATGTTCTCATCTTTTTTCCACCTTGAACTTTTCAGAGTTCATCTTCTAGCTATTGGATCTTGTAATGTCTTTGTCCGTCAGATTAAATAGCTGTCTGGTTTAGGATGGTCTCTCTCTGCTCCAGTATTTAAGGGCAGTAATTAAATAGCCACTTAATGTTGTCTCTGATGAGATAAATAGGCCCAGCTTCTTTGGTCTCTCCCTGGAATGCAGATGCTCTGGAGGAGAAAGGCTTGGCCACTCTTCTCCAAGCCCCTGCCGCTGTCCTTGCTGGCCACCAGCGCTGCACAGTGGATTCCAGGAAGGCTCTCGTTAGTGTCACGTGCGGAGATAATAACCTCGTGCTCAGTATTCCCCTGTCTATTCACCCACTGGTATGAACTTTTCTTTCCCACGACTACACGGTGGGAACTAGGGTTTCCTTAGTTACGTGCAGCAATCCCTGCATTTCTTTGTGAGCCCGGGTTTTCTCAGAAGCTGCTGGCCTGCCCTGGAAGGGGCATTTAAATGAAATCTTCCTACATGCGTAACTTTGAATCTGCCCCTATTAAACAGATTTCCCCCCCACACACATACACTATCGCTTCACTTACAGGGAGTCTGCAGCTTGGGAATGATGGTAGGGCTCTGGAGTTTCTTGCTCTAGAATTCAGCCGAGTTGTTTTTTTCCTGGGACATCCATGCTTCAAACCATTTTTCTTCTTCTTGGTAGCATTTGTTCCAGATGACCTTAAAGTTATTTGAAGTTTACTAGGGAAGAAGTTATACTGAGTAATCTGCAAACTGCAAGTGCCCATTACATTGAATTGGTTTCATAACTGCTTTCGGTCAGCTGTGTCTCCAAGTGTTGGTAAGGGAGAAAGAGATTTGCTTTCCTGTCTTACAGAACTGTAAATCCCACTGCTGGGTATGGTGTCTAGGCTGATACATATATTGTAATTGTGTTGCAAATGTTTCACTTGAATTTTGTGGGTTTTATTTACTCCAAAGTGTGCTTCAGGCTGGATTTATATCTCTCTTTAGATAAGGCACAGTGTCTGAGAGTATGGGCCAGAGGTGAGTGGTTTTGACAGGATTTTGTCAAGTTTTCCAGTAGGCACGTAGCAGCTCAAAAGGGGGCTGAAGGGATGGATTGAGTAGTCTGAAAGTACCTGCTGTGGGAGATGGTGCAAAAATCATCAAGTTATTTGAACTGGCCTTTGTTGTTGTTGTTTTTTGGGTTGAGGTTTTTTTTGGGGGGGAGGGGGCTGTAAGGGGGAGCCCTTGACTTACCCTGTCTTATCCTGTCTAAGAGCTTAATGCACACTGAGGGAGGGTAATGTAAGAAAGGTCGACAAATTAAAGACTTTACCTGTACAGGCAGGCCATCCTATGTAAGTGAGGCGATCCTTGTGAGCAAGGTTTGTTTACATGAATGAAGGTAGCAGGTTTCAGCCTTTAGAATTACCTAATTGTTTTCAAGGTCTTGAAATTAAGAAAAAGTGTGTTCTGATCACATAATGACTTAAGTGTCAGGACAATGAGCTTTCTTGACATTTCAGAGGATTTCTTGTTTTTCTCTTCAAGTCCCTGAAAAGATGTCCGTATAAAAGATTGCACTCAGTATAAATAGTGATGGAGGGGTGAATGAGGTACTCTTAAAAGGTCTAAAATCATTCCTGAGCTCAGATATCGCATCTGATTGAATAGAGTAACTCTGTGAGCTCTAGAATTGTGGTGAATTTTCTACAGGTTGGTATCAGCATTTGAGGAATTGTTTATTATGCATATAATTGCATATCCTCCCAGTATAAACTTTCAAAATTTTATTACCTGGGAGGTAGCTTCCTTCAGCCATTCAAACTCGGCTTCTCTCCCCCAAACTGAGTTAATTTCTCTGACTTTCTCCAACATATGTTTTCTCTTCTCAGGGTTGCATTTTCTCTTCAACTCCTTTTGCACCCAGAAGAGCATGTGTACCTTTCCGAAGGGTGACTGGCCCCCAGACTTCTATGTTCTTGAGTCATGATGCCCATCCTGGGTCAGCTCAGCATTAAAAACAGTGGCTGTTAATTAATCCTACAAGGCCAGAACAGACAGAAGGTAGTATTTTTATGAGTCTTAAGCTTACAGTGTCAGCTGAAGACTGTCTGACAAGTACTAGGTTAGAGTTAGGTGGATTTCATGAGCAAAACATGCTGGCAGTAGCAAAATTTGTCAGATTTGAGTCCTACAACTGTTAGTGCCACCTTTATTTTTAACAACGTAAACCCCCTCCATCAGATGCAGTCAGAAAGGAGAACGTGTCTATATTAAGAACAACATCCTACTTCTGATTTGTTTGAGAAATTGTCACTGGTGTAGGAGTAAAAGCAAGCTGCTTGGAGTCTTACAGCTCCAGACAGGGCTTGTAACTTGTCTGACTGTGCTTCTCACAGTGCATCAGTTCTTATTGTATAGCCCCCACGCTAAAGGCAGAGGTGGGACATAGGCTGAATGGGTGTTGCCTTTGTGGCTTGAAGAGCAATCCAGGATTAAGAGCTGATCTTATCTAATGGCATGTAACAACTTCATAGCTGATAAAACTTTCATCCCTGCTTCTATTAGTGCAACATTCTTTAAAATTAGTTAATCGCTATTAGCAGTACTTTGGTATTATTGTGGAAGATAGAAATGTAACAAAAGCCACCTCTGTGTTAACCTTGGAGACCAATTTGGAGCCCTAACTGCAAGCGTCGATGCTATGTGACTAGGTGGCTAAACTGCCATATTTGGGCTTGTGCATTGGATCATTTAGTTAAACATCACCTTCTTAAGAGTCCAAACAAAGCAAAGATGGATAATATTTACTGGGTGAAAACAAGTTCTGGATATGTTCTGAATGAAATTAAATTACCTTCCCATAGGA
Organism: Syrrhaptes paradoxus; assembly: GCA_013400615.1. Lineage (NCBI taxonomy): Eukaryota > Metazoa > Chordata > Aves > Pterocliformes > Pteroclidae > Syrrhaptes > Syrrhaptes paradoxus. The sequence goes on from VZTO01007636.1 coordinate 12,250, forward strand.
GAGTGTATCGGAGCACAGTATACTTTTTGCAAACAGTAAAAACAGAAAAGGCTTACATATTGTCTGTCTTACTATATACATGGGCTTTGAGCTCAGTAACACTTCTATAGAAACAAAGACTTAAAGCTTGTATCACTTGACAAATGATGACAGTTAATTTTTCCAAGCTAAATTATATCCCTATCTAGCTTTGGAGGTGAAAATATTCTGCTGAGTGAGTGGAGAATAAATTTTTTAGAATAGGTTTATAAGAAGAGTGTATTCTGAGCTATTTCTCATCCCCCTCTTGGGCAGCACTCACAGACACTACTAAAGAAAGAAACTGAAATGTGATAAAATAGATATGAAGCATGTAGCTAGACAGGAATCTTCACTGCAGTCTGGTGAACTTCTGATCCAGGAGGAAGCAGCATTGCTAAGGTTAAAATCATTCCTGTTGTCTATGGATTGATTGTAGTTACATAGTAATAATGTACGCACTCTCATTTATGTGTGTATACATTAATGAGCACACACAAACGGGGGGCAGAGCGGTGTTTTCTGAAGGGCTGGTAATTGTTCAATCAAAGCATAGGCAAGGACTGAAGTAACTAGTGTACGAAAGGTTGCTTGAAAGCAGCCTGAAATCAAAAGTAATATATTCCTGTCTGAAAAAAACAATATGCAGAAAGTATGACCAAACATTCAGCTTTGGAAAGGCAGATCTTATTATATCCCTTTTTTTCTGACTTTTTTTTTTTCCACTAAATGGCCCAAGTGTTTGTAATATTTTAAAAGGTAATCAATGTTTGCTTCAATTCTGTGACACCTGTATCTTGCGATTCTGCTGTAGCTCCATGGTGGTAATTGATATTGTCAGCTCTTCAGAATCATCATGAAATTATCACCAGGGGGTGTTTTGTCCCAAAGAACAGGATGGCTTTCTACATGCATATGTGGTTTTTCTTTTGGAGAAAGTTGGACAAATATTGGTTACTGTGGTTGGGATCCCAGATTGCATTCTAGTGGTGGAAACCTTTTTCCCAGTGGCGCTAATGTGGGAACAAACAAGAAGCTCCGTTTTTAAAATGAAGGTCAAAAAGAAAGGGAAAATTAAACAAGGTGCTGTGCAATTATTTTTCTGCTCTTCATTCAAAAAGACAACAAATTCAAATATGGACTGAATGTATTAATACATATTATGCTTTTTTTTTAAAAGATACTACAAAAAGTGATGGCTTCTCTCTAATAATGTTGGGGAAGTCAGTGGAGATGTAATTCAGAAATTTTCCAGTGACTCCAGGCCCCCTTTTTCTATGCAAGGCTAATCCTGCTGCTTCCTGGAAAAATCACTAGAAATCTGAGAAAATCAGTCTAGGTGTTGTAATGGGAACAGCGGGAACTTCCAACACAGGATAATGAAGGATCTGATGTTACCTTAAATTTGCATAAACAGGAGTTAATTCATTATCATCTGTGTGCAAAACAAATAGAACTAGTTATGTGGTTGGCATATTCTTTGGCTACTGGAGCTCCAATTCAGAGCAGCTTTTAGGATGTCCTTTGGGCACTGAGGATTGAACTAGATATCACCAGGTCCCAACTTCAGAAAGTGGAGAGGTGTGAAAGTCCTATAAATCTTCCCAGCTCAGCTGTCCTAGAAGCAGTCTGGCTGTTGGGGAGTTACCTAGCTCTTAGGCTAGAAAATACTGAAGGATAATCAGCCCTTAGTATTTAACAAACTAAAGGGTCACTGTCATTATGTCATCCTCCTTCCTCTGAAGCATCAGTTTCATGGAGAACTTCACCCAGTTGAAAGATTTAGCTTTAGAGATGAGTCATTAGTAAAATCATAAAATATAATAAGCATGCTGGGGGGTGTAGGAAGGGGTAGAAGTAATGTGATAAAATATTTGTCAGGAAGATGATACTCTGAGAAGAGCTGTATGGAAACAAGATGACAGAATTATTCCACCCTGAAAGGCTGGTATTTCACAAGTGCTGAAAGTTTCATAATACCTCAGCATGCCACGGCATCTTCATATTTATTAAAAGAAAATGTTAATCCTCCCCTTGAGGTTAATAATTAGGGAGTATCTGTTAAAAGCCAGTAAACAGGCTCTGAAGGTCTGCATAAGTTTAGCAGAACCCAGATTTGTGCTCAAGCTAAGCAGCAGCAGCCTTACAGGAGCCCATGTCAGCACTCTGAAAAATAATGTACCGGTTTCCATTGGATTTGTAGGGACAGGTATCCCAATTACAAACACAGCTGTGATAACCTTTGACAAATCCTAGTTGCAGCACCAAAGGCACTTGCACAGAAGGGGCAAGGGATATTTTGAAGGGTCCCCCCAGTCCATGGTAGGGCAGAATGAAGTGACCAGGCTTTCGGGTCCCTGCCTGCTTGCCCGGTCCTTCAGATAAACCTGTTCGTGCCATGAGCATGAGCACTACTAGCTGCAAATGTACTTTCACCTACCTCAACCAAGGACTGAAGAGACTTTGAGGACCCATACCTGCACATGGTGACTTCAGGTCAGGACTGTGCAGAATTTGTTCTGTTCATCTCATGCCTGAGAACATAGGGTTCAGGGGGCTAAATTCAGCTCATAGCTTTGGCCGTGCACTAATGATACTAGCAGTGCATGAGGATGCACTGCAGGCTGTGACTGAGGAATAAAAGCTGCTCATTCATTTCCTGAGAAGTCAAGCAAGCTCCACCAAGAGATGCAAGGAAAGCTTTAACAAATGGGTATTACAGAAGGATTAACTTCATTCATTTTAGCTGCTTGTGCTTTTGGCACTTTTAGGAATTAATCCAGCCTTTATTGATTGTTTAGGTTTTGATTAGCTTGATGCCTAAGAAATGGAAGGGACAAGCAGTTTCCTCCTGTGTATATCAGGCACAGAAACTACCAGAGAGGTGGTCTTCCCTTTGAAGAGAGGGGTCTTCACCTCCTGGCTGGGTTCAGTGTACACCTCAGCTTAAAGGGAACAATTCAAACCTCAAGTCATGGGGCCACTTTACACCATCCGCAGTGCAATTTAAGCTGATCATATCATATCATAAGGCCTGGGAGCCTTCCCTCGGAAATATTCCTGTATTAAATGGTCTACTTTGAGAATTGTTTCCAGGACCGTGCTTGGCCATTATCATAGAAACATGTGCCGTTGATATTGGGAAATAGCAGAACAGTATTTATGCAGTTCAAAAGATGCTCTTAATATGAAGGGCCTTGGGGGAATATTCCTTGGAAAATGTATTTTCATAATAATAAAATGACCTACTTTAGAATTACAGTTTTCCATGCTGGAGGAGGCAGGAAGGTGGCAGGAGGCCACCAAAAGAGGCCAAAGAGATGGACAGTATAAGCACGCTTGTGCTTGCTCCTGAACGAGAAGATGAGTGTGGACTGAATGTATTAATACATGATAGCACATCATAGGGTTTTTACAGCTAGGTTCCTGCATGCAGGCTGTTTGTATGTGTGCTATATCCATATCAACATGCCTGCAGGAATGTGAGCAGACGTTCCTATCAGCAGCCAACCCAAACATGCAGATGACAGGGAGGGAGCCCACACAATGTCCATTTGAGCCGCTTTTCAAAAAGCCTTAGGAGAAGAAGATAAAGCAAAAGGACGACAAAGCTAATAATAGTTTTGTTAAGCATCTAACAAGAAAGCAAGCTTCAATGATATTGCACTTTCAATACTAGGATCCCAAATAGCGAGCTGTGTAACAAGCATTAGTTGCTGTTACTCATCAGCTCCAGCTGCAGGGATGCACCAAGCCAGCCCATGCGTTGTTGCTTCTGCAACAGCAGAGCCTGCCTTCTAGTGACTAATGAGTCCCACCTACGCAGCCTCAGTTTGTCTCATCTTTTGCCTGTTGAAATCTTTCTTTTCTTTCAATATGATTTATAATCTAACTTCAGCAGTCAAGTTAGTCTTTAACCACCACATGAGTTCAACTAGTTGGCAATCAAAGCCACACCTGTTATTGTAAAATCACAGCAGAGTCAGTAGCTAACATGCTCACTCCTGGGTTGTACAGAGCAATGTTGCCGCCTTAAACAGCAGATAATGATGATAACAACGTTCCAAGAGTTAAAAGTTTGATTGTGTCTGTGGCTTCTGCAAATCCAGAACCCATCTCCAATGTGCTCTGCATGGATGCAGTGTGCTGTGCGGGTTTCAAGCCTCAAGTTTTCTGTGCAGTGGTTTGTTGCAATCGCCCCCTATTGTATTCAGGGAAGTAGAAAACTTGCAGAGAAAAAGACACTGAATAGATTTTATCATGGCCTTCTCAGTTCTGTGTCTGATTGTAGACAAGAGTTTTCTGATCACTTTTATGCAGCCTTCTTGATGCTTCTTTGATCCTTTTTTCTGAGCAGTTAATGATTCAACTTCTCCTCATACCTTGAGTGGAAGCAAGAGTGTAAAAGTACCTGTTTTCTAGCAGACTCTCGCTAAGATTTTGCACAGTGGAGGTAAAGACACATTTAAGTGTATTTTGGGGTGGACCTATTGGCTTATTTTTGGAGAGCATTTTGAAGAAAAATGCACATGAAAATATATATCACCCCTTGAATTAATGCAGTATTCTTCCATCTCTCCTTCCCCTTCTGGAAGGCTGGCTTTGTGTGTTGCATGGGGAGTTTCATCCTTGGGTTCCTGAGCTGAACTCCATGACCAGAATTAAACTGGAATAAATCTCCTGTAGTCACCTAGTCTTTATTTGAAATTCTTCACTGCTGATGGTTGAAATGGTTAATCAGCCATATACACTTAATGACTTACTCTGCCTTTCTTGAGAGAGGATTTCCTGTTTGTGACTAAAAATGTATCTTTTGGAAAATGGGCTTTCCCCTTCTGCACATATGCTTTTTTTTTTTTTTGTTAAGTGTATTTGCTTTCTTTGTTTTACTTCTTATGACCCTATACGTAGAAAAATACTTTCTGTATAGTCAGAGAGCAGCTTTTTGAATAGTGTTTGCTGTTAGTCACAAAAGAAAGATACCTAACCGATTTAAAAAAAAATAGATCAGGAACTGGGAAAAAATACCCATCGGAGGCTTGGAAAGACAGAGCTTATGATGTTCAAGTTGGGCATGCAACATGAGGTAGCAAGAGGTATGAAAGTGGTCATCATCAATAATATTTAATCAGTTTTAAAACTGTCTTTCAAAAGGATGCTATGCCATGGTGCAAAACATAATTTAAAAACATCCTTTTCTTATGAACAGTTTCCTGGCCTTGAGCTATACAAAGCCGTGAAATGGTCTGGCAAGGAGCACAGAGTAAGAGACAGATGGGGACTCAGAGCTGGAAGAGCATTCAAGCCTAGATCCAAGAGGCAGAGGGCCAACAAATTTCTGTTTCACGTGGACCAACCGACTTACTTGCTTCTGCACGCCCTCTTTTTTTCTGACAGAGCATCTCCCTTTACATCTTACCTCCTCCTGCCTTCTTACCTGGCCAGAACTTGCTCAGCAGGTGTAGAGACAGGTCATAGAATAAAGTCATTGAGTCCACGTGAGAGACGGCTGGTGTTCCAAGGGTTGGTATTTATCCTCATTCTCTGGCTTTGTGGGAGAAACTTCGGACTGAGGCACACTAACCTTGAACTTCAACAGCTGAGCAACTTGATCGAGTTGCTGCCCAGAGAACAGAACAGGGGGGTAGTGAATTTCCAGGGGTTGTGGCTTTTCCTTTAAAATACAGGGCAAAGCCCACACACACTAGGGGCAAAGAGCATGTTTTCTGTCCTCCTGGGAAAGGACAAGGGTGAGAGTTTTGAAGGGGCGATGGGGGATTTTCCAGCCCGCCTGCAGTGCTAACCAAGCATTGGTTTCTCTTGAACCACACCTCCTGTGGCAGTCTGCATTTGCAAAAATGTTTTTCTCCTGTTGATTTGGAGTAGAACAAACCCAATGGTTTTCCTGGGGCTGCTCACATATTTTTGACAATATGGTTATACAAGGAAAACCTGATAAATTGCTCTTAGTTTCCTAGCTCTGTAGCCTCAACTTGCTTGATCTTCTGACCCAATCTGCCTCTCTGTCCACATACTTCTTCCGTTCGTTCTTGGTCTGCTCTGAGTCCCCTTGCTCAAGCACACAGGCTACAGGTTTGTAGGAAGGCTCATTCAGAACAAATTGCCAGCCTTGCTCTGTGCAGAAGAAGCAGCTCACCTGTAAGAAGAAAAAAAGATAATACAGCAGAGCTGCTTGCTCAGTATCTCATTGCCTGCAGCCTGGTTCACACTGGATGTCCTCCTTTCTGTTGTCAGACGTTCATAACCTATTTGATCCTATGCCCTGTCCAAGCTTTCTGAAGAGTGAGGGCATTAACAGAGCCTTCTTCGAAAGTGCTTACCTCCTTGTATAAACGCTTACAGATCTGCAGTGGTTGAAAGTACTTCTCTTGGGTGGGTGGCCTTCCTAGGTCAATAACATCCTTTGCTTGTTCAGCTTCAAGGTGGTGTTTTAGGGGTTTTGTGGGTTTGGAGTTGGTTTTTTTTCTTCACGAATGCTGTCAGCAGCATATTCTGTACACGTGTTTGCTTTTCTAGCTTGTGCTTTAAGAGAGGTACCAGTCTGCTTTGCCACTTTATCGATTCAGGAGTTGCTGTATAGCAGTAATTAAAGGGAGACACCCCTTTGAATATTTAGTGGTTTCAAAGGTGGACCTCCAAAGCCAGATTCCTACACTCATGACTGCAAAGAGTTTTCAGATGATGTAGAGTAGATGATGAGACATAGGAGAAAGTGTTCTGTCATTAAATCACTGGTAGACACTGACTGTTGCGTAGTTTTCTCTGTGATCGTCAGCTGTGTTAGCCTCTAAAGAAGAGGTAGAAAAAGTACTAGTTCCTACCTCTGCTCTCTATCTTGCCTGCTTAAGCTGTAAGTGTTGAGTATTTCTATGCTCCCATGTTAGCATCCAGCGAAATGGCAGAATATGTTAGGACTTTCTGGCATTTCTTGTGTAAAAACAGGAACAAAAGGAATTGTATCTTCAAAAATATTGAACAACTTTTTACTCCCCCCAGCCTTGCTGGTACTTTTGATTATTCAGCAATTTTGAGAATCAGGCTTCTTTGATTTCAGCACCCAGCTTTAGTGACCTGGCTAGTCTGGATGCTTGTTTTTATGTTAGCATATATCAAATTTTATGTGTGTATGTATGTCTCTCTGCAATTGTATACATATGTGCAGTTTGTGGCAATAAAAATTGTATCCATAAATAGGACGTCAATCAAAATAAATGGTGGTAGGAAGCCTGCCACGCATCCACAGCTGTCAGATGACTGGTTGAATTATCTAGTGCTTATCTTCAAGAAGGTCCTATGTGGAAATAAACCATCTTGGCTGGATTTTCACACAGAACCTAAGGTTGCCATGTGTTTTCTCACTCCTTCAAGTCTGCCTCTGTGCATGAGGCATCCACGTTCAGTGAGAGTCCAGTAATTAAGCCCTAAGCTGTGAATGATCTTTTTTTTAACACCCTGTCAGCTTCCACTCCAGCTGACTTAGAAACAAGGACAAAGCTCACGGCTGTGCTCTAGCAAGGTACAGCCTGACCTCAGCTCACTTCTAAGATTTGCAGGTTAAATATGCTGGCAGCTTGAGCAAGGGCAGCTGGAACTGCTCTGAAGAGGAGTAAAAAGGAAGGCAGCCTGAAGTGAGGAGCTGGGCATTAGGTGATAAACTCCTTTTTTTTTTGAATGCCTGGGGGAATGTTTTGCTTTTGTACAATGAAGCAGCTGTGTGTAGCTTGAGAAGCTAAAGGAAGAAATATTTTCCACTTAAGGTGGTGAAACACTGGCACACGTCGCCCAGGGAGGTGGTAGATGCCCCGTCCCTGGAAACATTGGACGGGGCTCTGGGCAACCTGATCTAGCGGAAGATGTCCCTGCTCAGGGGGGCAGGACTGGATGACCTCCATGGTCCCTTCCAACCCGAACTATTCTATGATTCTAAGTTTGTAGCTTCACCATATGTGAAGGTGAGCTGGAGGGATAGCTGCCACTGTGAGTGCTGGTCATGGTGCCTATGGGGCTGTCTGATTTGGGATCGGCTAGGTGGTCGAGGCAGTCAGCTTCAGTAAACCTGAGACTTTGTTAAACCCCGATGTGATATATGTTGTTTGAGCTGTCACTTTAATTAATGATAATTATACTCATTAACCAATTTGGCAATCATCCTGAGAGACAGTCATTCAAGTCAAAGTTAGTGTCTTTTACCAGTACCTCCATCACAGTGTGCGTTGCTTCAGTCACCTGATAAATGGAACTGTAAATATGCCTGGCTTAAATGAGGAAAATAGGTATGCCCAGCGTTAGGCTCAGTGTAAACCTTGAATTATAGCTCTGGAAGATCTCAGCCCTTAATGGGAATGGGGATGTCGCATTAGCTGGTGTAAGGCATTGTGGCCTTGCTGAGGTTCAGGGTACAGACCATATGTCTGGTATGGATAAAGCAGAGGTCTAGGGTATAGATATGGCTGTGCCATATCCCAATAGGCAATGCTTTGGCTTAAAACGACTTCAGTAATAAACTCCCAATATTATTATTAGCTTTGAAAGGATTGACAAAATAAGACATGCTGCGTCTCTGTTTCCGGCGTGTTCTATTGAACTAGTTCCCAGAATTTGCATTACTATCTCTTTAATATTTGCTGTTTTGAGTATTTCTGGTTTTAGTTTGGTTCTGACACAGATGGGGCTTCCCAAGTCTCAGATGCTAAATCAGGTTTTCTCTTATGAGCATTGTGGGTTTTAAGAATTCAGAAGCAGAGAATGTAATTATTTTTAAACCTGTGAAAATCCACATTTAAAACAGTACAAAAAGCTGGAGGTAGTTGAGTACCTTAGTCCCTATTGTTGGGGATGTAAGGATAGAGGCACATTGAAATCTAAGGATAAAAATACATGTTTTGAATAAGCCATTGTTAGGAGACAATTCTAATAGAAGGGAGGATGGTTCCTGCAATTGTTAGTGCAAGGGATTTTTACACCCCTGGCCTGCCTGCAAGGGCAATTCTGAAAAGCTATTACCATCAGACACCTGTGGGAGAGACTGCAAATAATGAGTTGCTCCTAAAATATGCCATGGTAGAGCACAGCTGCTGATGTTTTTCTTTGCTTCAGGAAGGCAGAGGTGTTGAGAGAGGGACTTGGTGACTGAGTTGGATTCTTCTCTTTGTTCAAGCACATCCACACAGTGGATAGAGAAGACTGAAGAGCCTCTCTTTGTCCTGAAGAGTCTCTGGTTATAGAGTAGATTTCAGGACTCAAAAGTTAGTGGGGTAAAGGTTGGGGGTTGATTTTTACCAATGCTGCGTTCGTATTGGTGCCAGTAGCTCCTTTTTCTCAAGCCAAGAGCCAGAACAATAAGTTTCTCCCAATTTTACTTGATCGTATTTGCCACGGTGGCAGCTGCTGTCCTCTGGGAGGTTTCTTAGATGTGTCTTTTGACACCATCTGCCAGCTCTGGGTGGAGACTGAAGAAGACATGGTGTGATTTATAGGTGCAATGTTTTCCCAACGTCTTCCTGTCTAGCGTTTGCCGCCGTCGTTAGGGTCAAGTGGCTGGAAGACCTCACATGGCTGCAGTACTGTGTATACGGTTAGGCTGCTCCATCACTTCTGGATGTAAAGAACGATGGTGTCACTCATTATCAGCAGTACGTGACAAGTGTCATTTTTGCTGGCTTTGCGAGGTGCCATTTAGGATGTGTCATCCTGTCCCTGGTTGGTGAGCACCTCCTGTCTTCCCCATGTCCTACATGCACTACCTCAACAGTTAGACATAAAAACAAACAAGGCTCTCATCTCTTGTTTGGTCCAATTCCACCGAGGTCGACATTCAATAAAATAAAGTGTATAGCCTCGAGTAAAGAAAAAGAAGAGTGTGAGACTGAGATGACAGCTTGTCATGTAACGGTCCCATTGCAGTCATACCGTAAGCTCGTGTGACCGAGGTGAGCAGGCCAGAGTCCTTAGCTGGATGTTCAGGTTTGAGTCATTGCCCTCAAAAGAGCATTTACCAGCATTGCAAAGATACCACTGAATCGCTCCAATTTTGTCTTAACACTGAAGGCTTCCAACCTGTAGCTGTTGGTTTCCTGCAGAACCTCAATACATCAGACAAAAAGCGGCCCAGCACACGGTGCTTCCTCTCCTGTTTTGTTTTTTTCTTTTGAGGAGGCATTTAGCAGGAGGTGGTTTACTACGGAGATTATCTTGTTCTTTTTACTGCTCGTATTGTCAATGACAGACAGGAGTGGAGCAAAGTGAGAACATGAAGGAACAGGAAGCAACTGCTGAGGTGGTGGCAGGAAGAAGGCAAGATATTTTTAACTGTGTTTTGTGTTGGGTTTTTTTTTTAATATATAAAAAAACCACAGTGATAGCTGTTTCAGCTGCCAGCCTCTTTATTCACGTTAGTTGTGTTTCTGATAGCCAGGAGGCAAGAGCAGACAGGGTGAGATCATCATCATGCCTTTCTTAGGTTAATCACTAGCTGCAGCAAATTTCTGTTACAGTAATGACTTGTTAGGCTCTGCATCCTTCTTCTCTAATTACGTGCCATTTGGAGTAGTCCTTTTCCATTAGGATAGTGCCTGTAAACAACAATGGCTGTGTCCTTTGCCAGGTGCCTGTTATGTTTAGGTCTGTCCCCTTCACTAGTGCTGAGCCTGGCGTCTTCATTAAAATAATATGATATATGAGAAGAACTTAATATTTCAGATGGTGTGTGATAGTTTAAAATTATAGTTGGCTTTTACCTTGTGCAAAAGACATTCTCCTGCTATTGGCTCTTCCAAGGGAAAATTTTCAAGGTTGGTAAAAAACAAACTAACAAGAAAAAAACCTTACTGGGGCACTGATAATATGGTTCCTCAGCAGTAAATTGGGCTTAATTAACCAGGGTGTTAACACAACTACTCCAGGGTGCTTCAGCCATATGAGTGTTTGCATTTAGCGCACTGGGGGAATGTTCTTAAGGAGGTGGTCATCATGAAATTCAGGAAATTTGCTTTAGAGGATCTGAAGGCACATTAGAGGTAGATAACATTCTTTGTCCCATAGAGCCACCCTTTCCAAGACACAGCTGCTCAGCAATAATTATGTTTTCCTGACCACACAAAATGTGATTTTGGTCTTGGTCCAACTCTTAATAGATAGGTGTCCACAGAAACCTCCCCATCCTGATTGCTCCTAGTTGTCTGGGAGCCTTAGTGGAGAAAACAGGAGTTTCATGGGCACTAAGCCAGTGTTAACTTTTGCCCATAAAGACGATCGCCCTGCTTTATAATGAAATCACATTGGCATTGCTGTGTAGAAAAAAGGTATTGTTGGTTATTGTTAAACTGCTCTCTTGAAAAACAGGACTTTCATTTGTCAGCTGTCAACGTTCAGATGTGTTCAGTTGCATGAAATGCATTAATGAGGGGTTAGATTTCACCATGCTTTTATCAGACAGAAGAACATAATGGGATAGAGAGGAGTTAAATTCCCACATGGTTGATGGGCAATGCTGTTGCTTTCAGCCTCAAACATGAAAGTGGTGTTTGAAAGGTCCATATGACCCCCCTGTTCACATCCTTCAAACACCACTGTTTGGTTTTCCTCAATAATAAGCTGAAGAAAAATAATGTGGCAGTGCACTGTGTGAAACAGAGTCACCTGCCCAATGTGGACAGCAGGTGGCTGGTTTCCTCTCATGTGTACGTGTCAGGAGCGTGCATGCAGATGGTCCTCTTGAAATATGGCTTACCCTTGAAGTCACGCTGCATTTCCTTAAAAGTCACTTCCAGTGTCAGATACTGAAATTAAAAAAAAAAAGTGCTGATAAATAATGAGGCTAAACAAAATAACATGCAATTAAAAAGAAGCAGCAAAATATATATCCCCGTGGGTTTTATTTACATGTCCCATCCCCTCTAGGATGAGGTAGGAGTGTCGCTGTAGCTTATGCAATTGTTACAGCTGGCTGCTGGTTGGGGTGGTTGTTGTTTGATTTAGCTGTTTTCATAAAGCCATTTATCCTTCCCTTTCACCTTGAGGAAAAAGACTGCCAGGCTCTTGGCAGTGTTCTGCAGCAAGCCCGGTGTTCAGGAGGGACTTGCGCATACTTACACGCCTTGCGGAAGAAAGCATTTTTACCGGGTGCTGTAACCCTGGGAGGAGGTGTGTGAAGAGAGCCTGTCTTTGCGGCCCCATGCTGCTGCCTGAGACCCCTCTCTGCCAGTGGGGAGGATGCTTGGGAGCACCAGGCTGAGGGGGAAGTAGAGGGGCAGGATGGGGACATGGGAAGAAGGGTGTGGAGGTGATGTGTGTTCAGGCTGCCACCCAGCCCTCCTGTGGTTCCTTCCTGAGGCTCTTTGGAGAGACCCTAGAGGCTGTGATTATGTGAGGATCTTGGCTTCCCCTGGAAAAGGCTTTTAATCCCTGGGGAGGAGATGAGCTTTGAAGGCTCAAAACTTCAAGGGCAACAGATAATACCACAATTCTTAATTTAAGCCAGGATTTTTGATCTCCTTTCCAAACGCTAATTTCTAGCAATCTTCTTGAGACTATATTTTCTCCCACTTTGGAATATTGTTGTTTTTCGCTGCTCTAAAAGTGTTTGGGCACAAAGCCAACCCAGTTTTCCTTCTGGAAACCTGAAAGAGTTTTGCAAAACCAGGGTGCACCCATAAATCCATAATCCCTCAGTCCCATGAAAACACGCCGCTCTTGCAGCACTTCTGCAGCACACGCTAACCCACTGCCTTTACCCATGGCGAGAGGGTGGTGACTTCTTCAGCAGAGCCAGCCCAGCTTTGGTGCTGGGGAACCTCTGGATGAAAGTCCCTGGCATGACCGCAGTAGCTATACAAATCAGGGTAAAGAAAAGGATAGTGTGATCTCTTGGTGCTTTGGAACATGGTTTAGTGGGTTAGGCGGTGTTGGGTTGACGGTTGGACTTGATGATCCTTGAGGTCTTTTCCAACCTTAATGATTCTGTGATTCTCTTCTGATGCTATGAGTTGCTGACAGAGATTAAAAGCAAAGCGGGAGTGAAGTTTACATGCACGCAGATTTACATCGTGTTGCTGCCAACAGCGCTTGGGCTCCCATTAAGGCTGGCTCTGCTTGTCTCCTGGCCAGGGCAAGATGGGTACTGCCCACAGGGAACAGATGGGACACTGGCTAGAACATCCCGTCTCAGCGCAGAGCTGCAGTCGTGCTTCCTTTTAGATGGCTGCCTCTCTAATTGAAGTGTTCTGCTGCCAGCAGGACAGGAGAGCTGTGAGACCACACAGTTTTTATTCATCTGTGGTTATGGGCCTGCCTATTAAGAGGCAGTTGCAGATACTCCCAAACATCTGTCCCTGGGGGACTGCGGAGGTGCATGTATGTCTCTGGACCCTTTTGAAGTGTTGGGGTGAGGTTGTGCTCAAGCTCACAAGCCCAGACTCTCGGGCGAGCTTGTCAGCACGGTCCTGCTCTAGGGCAGCCACAGGGCTTGGACCGGTTCACACGCTTCAGCCTGAAGTTGGAGCAGAGGTGTACCCCAAATATGGTTCAGCCCTTCCTGGGTGCGCTCTTTTTAGATCAGTCTAAAGTCGCTGATGCCGGTACTGATTTTTCTGGCAATCCTGAGGTCGTACTAGGGATGGAGTGATGATGCTTGCTCTTAAACGGGGATAAAGGCTGCAGTACCAAAATTATAGATAGGTGATCCCTTGTGTTCTCTGCTGAGTACCTGAGAGTACTTAAGAGAGATCCTGTCTTGTCAAGCCCCTTCTGGAGTCTGCTGGACACTCTCCTTTCTGCGCTTGCAGAATTCATCAAGAGACTAGGGAGCGCGGAGGACATAGAATTAAAGAGAGAATGTGCAAGAGCTACCTGCAGAAGCAAAATTCAGCAATGCTATCTGCATGCTGCAGTGAGCAAATATTGTAAATATTAGATTTAAAAAAGTATTTGAAATAAGCAGAATTGCTTTTGCATCTAATTGGGTAGACTGTGTCATTCATAGTGAGGTTACTGTGGCGTCTTGGAAGGGAGTACTTAAGGTTTGTCAAAAGCTCAGCGAAATGAAGGAAGATGCAAAACAAGTTTGCTTTGCTTTAGATTAGTCCCAGAGGCCACTGTGCCATTTGGTATGACTGGCTTAACCCATTTTATCATCTGCAGGTTGTGGGTAGCAGGTTAAGCTGAGCTTTGTCCTCCTGAAGCAGAGCTCCCAAGCTCTGCACTCTGCAGAGTTCAAGCCTGTAGCTGGCAGAGAGATGCAAGATGAGAGGATTCAACTACCAGAAAAAAATTGTTTCTTCAGCTTGCACAAAATCTTGCTAAACAAATCTTCAGTAGCTGTCAGGCTGATTGGCAGCCATCTCTTTTTGTCAAAAAATGTCAGGGCATCTTGCTGTTGGATTTTCACCCAATTTTCCTTGTCTTATTACCGTTGTAGAGCAAGGACAAGCAGAGCCTGACTAAAATGAGTGGCTTAGACTTTCAGTGAGTGGGCTTGTACAAATAAAGGTCCTTTTCTCACAGGACATGCTTGTGTGCAGTGCCACAGCATTTCATATAGGCTAATTATGCAAAGGGGTTTCATAAACAGATGTGTATTTATTTCCAAAGGTAATTAAAGTGTGTCCTTCAGTTTAGAAAATGCTTAAACTCCTGATAGCCAGGAGCAGGAAGGGCTTACAGAGGATCCATGTCTGTGTGTGTGCTAGGGCTTCAGGCTGGCTAGAGTCTTCAAGTGGACCCGTTATTTTTCTAAAGCAAACGTCCCTGCCCCAAAGAAATAACAAGAATAATAGAAAAGCTTTTCAAATAAACCCTCACACACCTAGAGTTAAAAACTCACTAGTTAGATGTGTAATTGTTAATATAGTGAAGAATAAAAATAAACAGGTAAGGTAAGTCCTTGTAGGCAAGCCCTTCCTCCTGGGCAGGGTTGCAGCCAGCACAGGGGCCCCTGAGCTGTATGACACTGCCTGGTCCTCTCCGGTCCCGGGGAAATTCCTCCTGTCACCCTTGGTGCCTGGCTGGATGCTCCCTAGAGGGGCTGCCACGTCCCAGCTTCTTCTCAGCTTCCTCTCCAGCATCTGCTCCAGTCTAGCAAGAGGCTGTTGTCCATCTGGGCTGAGTAGAGTCATATTGGTTCACTGGATAGTGAGGGAGTCGAAGGGTATTTTGCAGTATCTGCTGAAGTGTTACAGCAGTACTGCTGACTGCAAACGGAAATTTGTAGTGTTCTTTTATTGGGGCATGGGTGCTACTGAAATAAATCGTGAGCTTCTTTACATTGTCAGCATTGAGTTGTCTGGAAAATTCTTGAGGTTTGGGGTTTTGGGGTTGTTTTTTTGTTTTGTTACAAGACCTACTCAGTGACAAGAGCCCATGCAGGTCTGCTGGCCATGCAGGGACCTTCCCAGACCATATAAGCCAAACTTAATCAAAACACAGACTTTATCAAAGTTAGAAACTTCTTGTTGCAAAATGTCCAGAAAAATTCTATGTTGAGATGAGATTGACACAGTCAGGCAGAATAATTTTCTCTGAAAGAGTAAGGTGACAGAGAACTGTGTTGGTGTAGAAAATCTGTTCTTATTACTAAAATTGATTTTGACCTTTGTGGAGATACTAATTTCACCTCCTGATAAAGGAACATTTTGAACGATTGCTCCAGGTCAGGCATGCAACACTTGAAAAATTCATCAGTGATCTTGATTTGTTTTGACGTGTTTTTTGGCCTACTACTGAGTGTTGTATTTCTCTGTCTTCTAGGTGTTTGCTTGCAGTCAGTGTTGCTTGTTGGTTTGAATCCTCACTGCCTTGGCAGTTGAATAGTGTTGCCCACAGGTCTCAGTGTTGTTCTTCACTCCTATATAATAAGGCTCCAATAATAAAAATGCAATAATAATCATAAATAAGACTCCCAATAAGACTTTCCAATTTTGTAATTAGTTGAGTCTGCTTGCCTTTCTCTTGCATAAGACTTATATTTCATTCCAATTTTTATTAATTCTTAAGAACATTGTAAAAAATTACCACATTTATTTGGACTACTACAGTGCCTTTTGCTCCTGTCATTAGGATGGCTTAGTGAAGAGTCCAGCAAGAGAATATCTCCCATGACTTTTACGACAAAGTCTTTATAAAATCTTATTCTCATAAACGAACTCTGAAAGTTGTCCCAGGCAGTAGCATGACCCAGCCCCCCATCCTGTGTTCAAGGGCTAAGCAAAATGTCTGGGTTATGCTCTGTTGTCCCACACCAGAGGATAGATCCACATGGGGTTTGGGGGGCAGAATTTCCTCCGTTGGCATTGTAACTCAAGGGCTTGGTAGCAGAATCACTTTTAATTAGCACATTGTCGGTCATTTTAATGTGTGTTTCTATTGATGCTGCTGAAGAACCACCAAACAGATGGGGGAATTCATGTGGCGGTTCAGATCAGAGCTAACTCAATTGAAAAATTAGGGATTGTTCCCCTGTCGAGTGGATATGAGTTAAAGACAGTGCTCCAGCATGCATGTTGCTTTTCTGGCTTTTTGTATAGTGAAGAGCCAAACAGATTTGCTCTGCCATCTTTATTGCTTCTGAAACTGTTTGCCAAGTAGCATGTCTCATCCTAAAAATGGGGGTTGGTTTTGTTCCATTATTTGGTTAGTTGTTCTTAAATCTTCATCTGGAAAAAAAAAAAAGAAAAAAGACCTCCCCAATTGTATGCACTGGTTTGGTTTGTGTCGATATTTGGAAAAGGAAAGAAGACAGTAACAAACAGACACCCAAGGCCATCTGCTCCTCTCCTCACGGCTGTTAGACGTTCAGCTTGGAATAGCTCTCCTTTCCTTCAGGACTACATTGGCTGGCTTTAAAGCAAGTGCAAAAAGAAGTCGAGACATCTTGTAGGTGGTCACAGATTTACACAGATTTCCAGTCTTGTACATAAACTCAGTACTTCTAAAAAAGCATCGCAATCGTCAGCCTTGCTGGAAAGCCATTGTGGAGTGATGCAGGGCTACTATCACAGATTGCAGCTAAGAAATTCAGGATCCTTCAGGGGCAGGATCACAGCTTCCCAGGGCTCGCTTAACCCAGCAGACTGTGTATATCTGTGGTTGGACAGAGCCTAAAGAGACAGTATAAAAATAGTGAATTATTAATATCTGGAAGACATAAAGCTTAATGAGTAAGTAATAAGTCACAGCACTTTCATTTTCTTAGAAAAATAAACCAGCTGTATTTGTTTTAATTTTCCTTTCATTGAGCATTTTTGTCCTGTTGCTCTTTCTAAGTGCCCTCAGGTCCTGAAATTTAGGATCAATTTTACAGAAACTAGGGAAGCTGCCATTTAGCCTGAGAGAGAGAGAAAGAGTTAGGGATGATTTCTGGAAAGGGCTTTTGCTGATTTTGCTAGCAGGTAGGGAGGGTCTGGAACTGCTGAACGACTGTGCAGCTCCTTCCAGCCACATCTCCCAAGTAACGTAGCGAAGGAGACCCCACTGTGTGCCTGCACAGACATGGGCACACACAGGTACAGTCATTTTCCCAGCATCATCCCTCTGGTTAACAGAAAAATAAATGTTCAGGGTGAGTCTGAAGTCTCATACTCATGTTTTACTGGCAGCATAAGCTGGGAAAAGCCTTTTAAACAAGCATAGATAGCCTGCAATTTAAAAGAAGACTGGGGTGGGATTTCATCACTGGCCACCACCACTCTGCTGACACTGACAGGGATCCAGCCCTTGACCTCCGGCAGGATCCGAGTTGGGCAGTGTTAAGTCCTTTCGAAAGCCCAGCCGACAAGCACATCTGGCACTCGCCTTCTCTTTGAAGTGACAGATTCTCTGCGGTCCTGGCTGGATTTCAACCTGGATAACTCTGCTCCACCCACTTAAAATCCCTCCCCAGTGTTTTTACTGGGTATGGCATGGGCCCCTCGTCTTCTGCAGCGCTGCACTGTCCCCTTTTCAGTTTCATACCACCTGCTTGTATATTTATTTCTAGATCATCTGTGCCATTGTTTATCAATCAAGTTGACTTCTTTGTAATTATTTCGGAGGATCTAAATATGAAAGCAGTAAGTATGTGTGCAACCCTGGTGCGGTACAGTGCAGCAGCTTCTCTTGGTGTTTATCTACACCACCCAGCAGCTTGTTGTCCCTCCCTGTTCATTTCACCCATGAGGTTTGGGTTCATCCACATTAGTCGGAATTGACCTGTTGCCCCCTGGGAGCACGTCCTTGTTGGTAGTAGAGTTAGAGAAGGGCTCTCCGTGAGAAGACAGGGGAACTCAGTAAAGGTGTGGGATCCCCTCGGGTCACAGAGTGGATGCTGGGGGAATCAGATCTGTTCTTCACGTAGGCACAACAGGCAAGGTGGCACCTTTCCTTCCACAGGTGCCTTGCTAGAGGATTTTATCACAGTGACTTTATTTTGTGACCTCAAACTTTCACACAAAGTCTGCTCCCCTTCCCATTCATCCCTGCTTTCATTTCATATTTCTTTTTTTTTTCTCAGTCTTGGCATGTTGTTATGCTTTCATTAATTTACCAACAACAGGGCAGCTGTTCTTCCTTTGTCCCTAGTATTGTCTTCTTCATCCAGACCTTGGAACTGGGAGATCCTTGAAATCCATGTCTTTTATGTGACTTTAGGCAGAATCAGGTGCTTCACCTTCTCCCTTGCCTACAAGTATTTTTCTCCAAGCTGTAAAATCAGTTTGTTCAGGGTACTTTTTCTTCTTAAATCTGACTGCTGCTAACACTGTTTTTCTTTCATTAACAGATTAACTTTACAGGAAACCTGTTATCGACAACTTCCCTCGTGTACCTGCTGCCCGGTGAGAAAAATCCGAGGAGCAGCTGACAGCAAACCACATTTTGGAGACAGTCCATGGGGACTGTACCAGATCCTCTGAGATCAGCCAAGCTTTCCCTGGTCACAGCTTCTGCTGAGGAGGACCACCTGGGAGACCTGCAGTCCGCTAAGCACCAGTCCCAACAACCCGGTGGAGAGAGGGCCAGCAATGGCTTCCTGTGCACACCGTCCGGCTCTGCTGGTGTTTGCTTGTTCGAGCTGAAATACATGGCAGCTGCCAGCACGCAGAGGTGCGAGCAATGCTGCAAGGATGATGCTAGCCCTCCCGGGCTCACCAGCAAAGCTGCGGAGGGGGGTCCTGTGGCTGTAGAGCCTGCTGGTTGCTGCCGGGGACCAGCAGCATCAGCCTCCGCTGCAGCAGGAGCCTCCTCGGTGGGGTGGAGGCCAGAGATGATGCCAGCCCCCCAAAGCTCCCGGCAGTTTGTGCAAGGCAGCCAGGCGAAAACAAGCTCCCTGATGCAAATGGATGACTCTACCTTGAAACCTCAGGGGACTGATGTTCAGCCGGCACTTGAGGTGTTAAGTTATTCTTCCCCAGGCGACCCTATGAGAGGTAGTGAGTCCTGTTGTACTTCTCAGGCAAATCTTCTGCATAGAGGGGAAGAAGACAAGGAAACAGAAAAAACTGGTTCTGCTGCATGTCAGTCGGCCTTGCCAGAGAGGCACACTGAAGCTGACCTGGGGAGAGACCCACAGGCTGGTTTGGAGGCAAAAAGCGGGGCTGCAGACACCGTGCAGTTGCATCCCACAGATAAAACTGAAGCTGTGCAGAGCAGTGAGGCACCAGCCCAGCCTGGCCACGAGAGTCCGCATCCCGTACACAGTGCGGATACCGAGCTGGGGAGTCCAAGCCACGCTCAGCTCTCCAAATTCAAAGAAACGGGTACAATGACAGTTCAGTCGGAGAGCAGCTCTTTAACTCAGGAAGCAGTAGGCAGGACGTGGCAAGATGCTGAGGTTCAGGCCGTGGCTACTGTGGAGAGCAAATCAGCCTCCACCAGTCCCAGCATCCTTGCTGCCTTCTTAAAAGGGAATCCTCCTCCAGAGGAGAAGGAAGAACTGCACATAATTTACCAAGGAGGTATGGGGTTGGGCCAGTTTGTCCTTACTGACAGTTTCCCCTCACAACAAAAGCCCCCATGTTCTCCTGGTGTCACACCAAAATCGACTGTTGTTACGGCTGTGAGTGCTTCAGCCCACACCCAGCCTGCCAAGCTGCCTGAGGTCCCATCTGATGTGGCGTCTCCAGCCTCAGCAGATAATGCCAAACCTGCTCTCCCCTCCTCCCCTGCAGCCATTGCCTCCCAAGGGACATCAGTGGGTAATGCTGAAATGGTCGGTGCAGCCCATGACAGCAAGGATGCTGCTGGGCTGCCGATGGATGCTCCGGTCCCACCAAAGCCCATCCCCGGTAAGCAGCTCGCTGTTGGCTCCAGTGATCAAGCCCCAGCACAGTCTGGGTCTAGCACTGGTGAGCTGAGCACCGCATCTGCTGCTGCTGTCCCAGGAACCCGGAACAACGTGCAAGATATTGTCCATGGCGCAGGAAACAGCCGGTTACCTTCTCTCTGCAGTACAGACAGTGAAGTGGAGCAGAAGGCCCTGGGCAGCTCTGAGCAAAAGCTGGTGCAATGCAAGGGTGTGAGTCAAGGGGAGGCCATTCCTAATCAGTCTGTGGTACAACCAAAGGAAGAAAACTCCATGGTGCTCGATCCTAAAGGAGGGATGGATGTTAGCAACCAGCCTGTTTCTGTCCGCGTGAAGGCGTGCTCAGAGGGTGCAGGTGAACAGGAGGAGGGCCGAGGCCAGGGAGAGGCTGGCCAGGCTCCGATGGCTGGTGGCCAGGGCCCGCAGGCAGGACTGACGCCGGAGCTGAGCATGAGCTCCGCACGTCCCAGCCCTCCCTCAGAGGCACCAGCAGCTCCCCAGCAGCAAGGCCTCCAGGTCAAGGAGTCCAGACGTGAGCCTCGCACAGCAGCTCCTTCTTCTTCAGCTCAGGCCTTGCCGCTCTTGGGGGAAAACAAAAAGCAGCCCACCCCGGCCATGGAGGCGAAAGTGCAGGTGAAGCAGTCCAAGCACGTCAGGGACGTTGTTTGGGATGAGCAAGGCATGACGTGGGAGGTTTACGGTGCTTCCCTAGATCCAGAGTCCCTGGGAATTGCCATCCAGAACCACTTACAGAGACAAATCCGGGAACACGAGAAACTGATCCGGGCCCAGAACAGCCAGACCCGGAAATCCATTTCCTCGGATACATCCTCAAATAAAAAACTGAAAGGGAGGCAGCACAATGTGTTCCAGTCCATGCTGCAGAATTTTAGGCGTCCTAATTGCTGTGTCCGACCTGCTCCCTCCTCTGTGTTAGACTGACGTGGCTGGCAGGGATGCGTATGTGTCTGCGGTGGCAGAGAGAATCCCTCCCCTCCAGTCCCGAGTCCTGCTGTTCAGTTGTGTTATTGGGGTTGTGATGCAGCAACAGTGGAAAATTATTCCCCTTTGTTTTTTCGAGCAGCCACGCGCTCTGTCACGCTGTTATTATTGCCACAGCTGGTGTGTTTCCCCGTTACCCCCCCACCCTGACCACTGTCAGATGAAAAGCTAGGCACTTAGCAAAGCACAAATCGAAATTGCAACCTCGCTGCAGGGAGAGCAGCACCTTCTGATAAAGCAAGCAGCAGAGGGATTGTCAGCGTTATTGTGGGAAGTTATTTGTGTGCATCGCCAGGCCTTATGCAGAGGGCTGGGCTGGGGGAAGCCGGGTGAGGTGAAACTAAGGTCCAACAGCTGTAAAGACCCGATGCAAGACAGCTTTCCTGGTGTGTCAGTCACCCACGCTGAGGCAAGTCCATGCAGAGGCTGCGGATGCTGATCACTGAGCAGTCTCACTTCTGTTGGTACTGTGGGGCACCGTTCTCATGTGAGCCCTGGAGAGCCAGGCACAGAGCGAGGATCAAGGCTGAGGGATTATCTCTCTGGAAGAAGTAGTTAAGTCAATGGGATTTTCATGGTTAGATGGGAGGTGAGAGAGGGGTATATTCTGCAGGCCTTTTCTCCCCTGCATCAACCACGCTTAAGGCAGAAGCAGGCGATGCAGGCAAGGGCTGAGAGAGCAGGTCAGGAGATGTACCCATAGCTGACAGGACGGTGCTTTCTCTCACTCTAAGGCGCTCCAGCCAAGCCTGCCGAAAGCAGCAAGCCCTTCTGGCTTCTCAGCCCCTGCTCCTGGCCGTCCGCAGCGCTGAGCACCTCTCCTCTAAATTGCTCGGTAAAGTGATGTGGATGTTTTTTTTCTCTCTCCAGAGATGCACAGTAATGTTTTCCCATGGGAGCAGGCTATCCTGTGCGTCTGGGTCCATGAGCCTACCTACCTAGTGTGTTACACTGATTTATTTTTTTTTTTCTTTTAAGTCCTTAGCCAACTCTACTTCTTTTTTTTTTTTTTGCAGTATTTTGGTGCTTTTCTTGCTGCCTTTCATAAACCGAATACCATTTATTTAGTCTGTGCATATTTTGTTATACCTAATGCTCTTTATATTATAAACCATTATATTGTTAACTTGAAACATTTTACAGAAGTACTGAAATCTTGAGACAATCTTTACTGTATTTCTAATGTTAGAAAAGTTGTAGAAACTGCTAATAAAAGGTAGCTTAGTGACTGTTTCTCCAGAAGTGTGATATACAATAATGTCTCAACTGTATGTTGGTCACATTTCTCACCTTAATAATATTTTTCAACCTGGGAAATGTGTTTCCCATTAGCTTTTTTTATTCTGTCCACGACAGTTCATGACAGGAGTCTGGGGAACTCCTGTAGTTTGTAGAAAATTTAGTTTTCAATCCTGCAAAGCACTGAGGATTTGGATATTGTGATCCTGCAGAGTACTAGAGTTAAATAGGGGTTATTTTTATTCCATTAAAGATTAGTCATGAATCATGTTGATAATTTATTTCTGTCTCTAGTACCACACACCTGACTTAATCCTGTAGATCTTACTCTTACAACTTACTCCATAAATATTCCAGGTTTACACAGTGTGAGTATTAATATCTTTTTTCTTTTTTTCATTTTTTTTCTGTGAAGCAGACCTGAGGTGGTCCCCTGCTATTCAGAAGGCCAGACTTTTTGAGTCTATCAATTGCCAAGCCTTTAAAGCAGCTGTTTAGGGGTGATTTTTCCCCAGCAGAGAGGTAAAATACTGTAAGATACAGTATTTTAACTCAGTTCAGTGAAAGGTGTTGCCTCTAGGCGAAGTACTGAATTGACTCCCAGTTTTCCTCTGGTATATATTTGGGGGCTTTGTGGCACATCCTTGTTCCGTTTCTGTACATCATTTATTTACATTGCTGAGTCTGAAATACCACATTAGAGAGTGTCTTCCCACCTCTGCCTACCAGGAGGAAAACCTGCCTTTTTTTCCATTAGTACTACTGTTTCCCTCTCCTTCCTAGCAGTGTCTGAGGTGTGAGTTTCCTGTGAAATTTTGTGTGGGATTAATACTGACAGTCTCCTTAGGTCAGGTTAGTTGACAAGTTCAATGCCTCTTCCCACGTTGTGTCTGTGTCAGCCCTGAAGAGGTTCCCCGAGTTGTCCATGGTGTTTGCTGTGTCCTGTCCAGGTCCAGGGCTTTGTGCTGCTCCTTTTGCCTCCCTTCTGCTGCTCCCTTCTCTGTCTTCCTGAGAAACAGTGTCCCTTGGCTTAGCACGTGTCCCTCTCTCCACTGTCCCCCTCGCTGTAGCGTTGTGAGCCAGCTTACTCTGAACTCTCCCTTTACAAATATGCTCAGTCTGAATATAGAAATGGATTGTCTTTTTTTCTTTTTTTCCAGAGGAGAATAAATGGCTATCGCGCACTCACCAATTTCCATGAACTTTATCCTTTAGCTTAAGCTCTCCAAAACATTTCTAGCACATGGGTATGAGTGGTTTTATTGAGACCAAACTGGGCTTGGCAACGAATGAGCAGGGTGCTGGGCCAGCACTGGAATTAACTCTTCTTCGTGAGGAATGGGAGATCTCTCCTGGTTCCCTGCAGCTGCCTCCAGCTGTGAGTCTTCACCAGCCAGTCCACCGACAACTCCCACCCTGAATGACCTTTTTTCCAGGAAAATTTTGCCAATACATAACGTACCACAAAACACCGACAGGCAGGTTACTAAGTGGATGCATCTGAACAACTGCCTGAGTATAACTGGAAAAACCTGAGTGGTCAGCAGAGCACTGTGCTTTTGTATTCTGGGAAAATACAAGTGCGGAAAAAAACTGCAGAATGTGGGTGACGCTGCCTGGTGGGCATGGAAGTCCTGCAGGCTTGCGTTTGAAGCCAAGCAATAACGTGCCAAAAAAACCAATACACAAAAATGAGTCTATAATCACCAGCACATCTCATGGGAAATATTTTAGGTTTTCACTTTGCCTTGCTAGGACAGACTGTAGGCAACCTGCTAGTTTAACACTGGTAATTTATGCTTTCTCCTGCGTACAGTGTCTAAATTACGATGTGAATCCTCGTAGGGATGATATATCTTTCACCACCAGCAAAACAGAACCACGTTTTGGGTAGCAATTAGCAAGCATTTTGCATGTGAGGGGTCTTGTAGCAGCCAAGAAAGACTGTTCTTGGTGTCACGTCAGTGTCAAAAATGGAAGTGTGCTTGGAGTAGCGGTATGGCAGAGGGTAGGGAGAGATGATTTGTGTGCCACAACCCTGCTCTTTTTCTCAGCTCCGTAACTCTGAGTCACATTGCATTGGTTGAATTGTTAACAACCAAGGAAATCCATTTGGGCTAATAAAAAGAGGGTTCCAAACAGAACCCAAGAGTAAATCAGTATGAAAAAAAAAAAAAAAAAGCCTAGCCAGTTGAAGTGACCCTTAAATTCAATTTCTTGCAAGATGAGACATTTTGGGAAACAAGCTAATTTTCAGGAAACTCTTCCCTGTTGGTTGTATCTTCTGGGAAGGTTGACAGGGCCAGAACCATTAATAAAAACAGTGAATACATATGGAAGAGTTACTTCTAGTTTCACTTCAGGAGCTTTCCACTGGGAAAGGTGAGAATAAGCATCTTTTAGTGTTGCCAGTAGAAAACCTGAGTTGCAGGAGAAACTCATTGCAGGCAATTTGCAATATAGTCCTGGATTTTGTGTGAGGATTTTGTGATATGGTTGGTGTCTGCCAGCTTTGAATTGCCTTGGGCACAAGTGCTGCAGTCCTGCCTCATTTCTGCTGACCTGGAAAAAAAGAGTGGGGAAAGAGCTGGAGGGTCAAGTAGGAAAATATGTCTTCTTCATTTCAGAGGAAGAAAACTTTATTTTGAATATACAAGAAGGAATTGCGGAGAAAAGTGGGGAGGGAAGGACCAAAAGTGAAGTAAACCAAAGTTGATGTAGTTGATGTGGTTGATCCCTTGCTTCACAAGGATTTCCCATTCCTGTCTGTAAAGCCAATGTTTTGCTTAAGTTTTGCCAATTTGTGTATTTTGAGCTCACACATTTTTCATATTGTTGGTGTCCCATGGCTTTTAGGAAAATAAACATTTCCAAAGGGTCTGTATTTTGCTAGTGTGTATAGATCTATTCAGACATGATTCAACAAAACCACTAGGCAAACAGCCTCAGTTTATTACTGCTGCTGCCGCCTAAGGGCTTGTAAAATGCACTGTTTGGAGAAGTATATTCACAGGATTCAGAAAAGGTGAATATATGCTCTAAAGATAACACTAGCTTTTATCTTGAATATCATGACCATGTTGAAGTGTTAAAGTGGAAATCCAAATGAAAGTCAGTGTTGATGGAAAAATTCAAGTTAGCTGCTACTGGTTTTCAGTTTGGAAACTTGATGGAATCTACCATACCAGTGTTTCATTACTTAGCTAGTATATGCAAGGTTTGGATGAAAATACAAATTTTATTAGCTGGTTAGCTCCATTGTCTTTTTCCAGTGCCTATCCTTCTACATCTTTTTAAAATGAAAGCAAAAGGTTACCCAGACAGAGTAAGTCTTTCCAGCTCATGGAAATGGCTGCTCTAAATGAGAGACAACTTATCCATGGTCTTTGAAAGTTAAGGGCTATGGTCTGAAGGAAACTCTCCCCTCTTTTTTTCCCCCTGTTTTTGTAACCTCTCATTTTCTGCTGGTTTGGTTTTGTTTTTTTTCTTTTAAGCCTGTATGAGCGGTCTGTATTTTCAGTCATCCTAAAGATACGCACATAGATCCCTATCCAAATGCTGCACGTTACCATCTCTGGAGTTATTGGATGCTCTGGTGGCCCATGGGCCTGAACGTCGGGTCCTGTACATTGAAACGACTGCAGTGTTCTCTTAGAGGCCTAAATTATCCCACTTGAGTCAGTGTAGAGGTTTAAAAGAAAAAAATGACATATTACAGCTGTATTGAGCCAAATTGAAATGAATATCATCTTTTTTTTTTTTTTCTTTAAACTCTGAGATTTGTTGTTTTGTCTGCTTTGTGCTTTTCTGAGCAGCTCTTCCATCCCAGAGTTTATAATGTGAGTTTTGCATTAAATCCTGGCAAGGAAGATTTTGTAATGTGAAATATATCTTTCACCTTTCAGGCTTCTTTAAAGAAGAAAATGTTGTTATTACTGAGCCAAATCAGACAAAGAGGAAATATTTTTTCCTCTTAAGAAAAGTTTGCTGTAGGTAAGCTTATGTGTGACTATGTCCATGTTTGAAAGGGGTGTACATGCATGCAGGTCTCATGCATTACTTATACTCCAAGACAATTTTTTTCCCTTTGCCCTTCTGATTGAATGCTGGAGGTTTAGCATTTTCCACTACTTTGAGGCAAGTTTAGATCACTCTGCAATACAGAAACAAGGATTTTCTCCTTATCCGGTCTCTGAAAAAATTCCCACAGCTGTATCTAAAAACAATACCAGTTGGCCAACCTCCATGTCTAGCCTGTTAACAGAACGTGCAGTGGCAGGGGTGTACAGAGTTGCCCACAGGCTCCCAAGCTTTGTGCAAATCCACATTTCTGTGTACAAACTGGTTTCTGCACAAAGACTATGAGTGATAGCAAGCATCTAAGCTCATTAGGAACAGAATCATGTCAACCGAGTCCCTTTTTAAATACTAGACCTTACGTTTTTGTTAGCTTTCTGCTTAGACTGACCATCTCTGCCATGGAAATAACTGACAGTTCTGCCAGCAAAGTTCCCAGCAGTTGTCTGCTGCAGAGCATGAGTGTCAGATGCTTCTCGGCAGCTCTGCTGCAACAGGCAGCCCTTCTGCTGGAGGGTCCTTGTGACAACACTTCCCTTAGCCCAGTTCAGAATGAGTAGTTTCAAGTAGGTCAAGCACAAGTTTAGAGACTGCCCTGAGGAATCCCAGTAAAATGGAAGAGAAGGATCCATGCATTCGTGGTACGTAAAATCACATCTGAAGTGTGAAGTTGGGGTCTCAGTAGCACACTGACAAGCATTGGGAGTTTCTACCCAGGCTTAAAGGGAGAGGGAGCGGGTGAACTTTGAATTCCTGGCTGTTGCAAGCACGATGAAAAGGATGGCAGTGAATCAGTCAGCTGAAGAAAACCAACTCGGGGGCTTCTAATGACAACTGGTATTGTTGTGGCTTTATTATTTTTATAGTTACACTGACTGAATGTGATGTACTGTACGAAGTAAAGCTAGTATAAGGCTTCCAGGTGTACCGTGGCATTCATCCGAGACATACCAACAGAAGATTGCATGTGAAGAAGTCTTACAGTGATACTAAAACAATGTTACCCACTTGATCGAGTCCCTTAGGAATTTAATGTTTTGCTGTTTTACATCTCCTGGTTTCCATGCTGAGTACAATAAAATGAACACTGTCTTAATTATTCTGGGTCTCTGTTTGTAGGCTGACGTGGGAAAAGAAAGGACTTTTAAGGAGTCTGGCCATTCTGGCTAGATCTGTGAATGCCTGTAAGACAGAGCAGCTACTAAGGGCTTTTTGAATTCAGGCCTGAGCCCTGGTGTGTTGGAAGCCACCACCCACCGTCCCCGCCAGAGAAGAAACCTCTCTGCTTCTGTCTGTGTAAGTGCTTTTCCCCAGCTGCTGATGAGCACAGGCTTTTCTGCGGCAGCCATTACTCTACCCTTTCACATGAATTCACTCAGGCTCCCAGCAGCCGGCTGCCACACAGCAGCACATCATTCATCCAGCTCAGCTCCCCAGGTGCCATGTCCTGCTCCGAGGTGGAAAGGGCAGCATCCTAACCCTGCAGTGTCACCACTGCAGCCAATTGTTGCCGCCACCTGCCAGCACGCCTTCACACCATGCAGAAAACTGAGAGCATCAGCATCAGAGTAACCTGAACCATTTTCTTCCCCAAAAGGAAATAAAGTTTTATCTCACAGTACAAAAGAGCATAAGATAACAGACAATAGCAGTGAAATGTTTTGATCCAGCGATGTTACATGTGTGGTATTTTCATATGCCTGCCTATTCCTAGCGGCATGAGGACCCCACCTGGGCATACCCTTTTCTATGGTGAGGGAAGAGGAGCGGAACAGACCTTGAGATGATGTGGTTGCACGGTGCCTCTGCTACTAAGGACATTCTGGCTGCTCACCCCAAGCTGGAGCTTTCTTCCCAAAAATAGTTGTTTCCTTCCTGTGTTTCTGTACTTCTTGTGTCTTGTGCTTGGCTGCTAGGGTTCAAGCTACCTTTGACTACCTGCCCAGTGCTTTTGGCAGTCACAAAGGGTATTTTATTAATGAGCTTTGCCAGACTCCTTGTCATCTGGTTCAGGTTCCTGCGTGCCAGTGGCTGATGGAGATTAGTCCCAAACCCAAAGTGCCAGGCACAGGGTGTCTCCCTACGGTAGCGGGGTTCATTCAGCTGCATGCCACAATTGGCAAGCTCTCTTTCTAGGTGAGAACTGAGGTCTCCCTTTCCTACTTCATCCATGTAGTCTTGATGCAGTAGAGAAAAAGCCTAGAGATCCCTCACCTCCTGGGGACTGACCTAGCAGAAAAAGGACCAGTGCAGAAACAAGCTAGCATCCTATCAAACCAGTAATCACCAGTGTACATTCTCCATCTGATGCAGATTTTATACTACCTAACGTAGCAGTTTCAGTGAGGTAGTGCCTGCATACATAAAGCGAAAGTCTGGCTTGTTGTTCATTCATCAGATGATTTACTGAGGACGTGAGCTCTCCAGCCAGCGGCACTACATCCCAGGGTATCTGCTTGGCTTTTTTAACCAGCTAAAGAAACCACCATGCCTTTAGGGATTCACATGCTAGGAAACGGTAACATATGACCCGCTGCTACAGATATTTCAGCAGTGTTTGTGGGATTGTGGGTACCGCAGCTCACATCACAGCACCCTGCCTCCTAAAGCATCCTTTGCACTTA
>VZTO01007638.1:0-16879 GCA_013400615.1 Syrrhaptes paradoxus
GAAAAGTTGTTCAGGGATACTCAGCATCCGCTCACTTTACAGTTTAATGGTTATTCATTTATGACATTAAGGCTAGCAGAAAATGCCTAGGACTTTTGAAGAGATACTTTCTTCTTCAATTTCTTCAAAGAGTACTTTTTTCTTCAATTTCTAAAGCAAACAAGAAATGACCAGTGATGGCCTTAGGCAATGCAGTTAAAAAGAGTGGTAATTCCTAGTTCACAGACACACAGCCCAGTGCAGTTGCACCTTCTCTATATGATAATTAAGTTGAGCATGTAGTCCTTCCAGGATCACTGCAAAGCCCTTCTCAACAGCTAATGTGACAAAAAAAGACCCACATTTGCCCTTTCCAGGCATTAGCGGATAAAGGATGGCTAACTCATAATGCATATGCAAAATTAGGAGCCTATAATATATCCTTTACTGCTTGCAAGACTGCTTATAGTTTTGCACCCAAATTAAACGTTTCTTACTTCACACATTCTGCAAACCTTTCAACTAAAGCAGGCAAAAAGAAGGAAGTATTTATTCCTGTGCACATTAATCAAAAGAGGATGAACAGAAATTACTGAAGTTTCTAAAAATAAAAAAAAAGCAAAAAACATGCTTTTTGGGGAGAAAACTAGAGTTACCTTCGAACACAAGGTTGATGTATATAGAAATAAATCTAGTAAACCACTCTTGCTCCCTTAAAGACATGTCTGGTAAACAGCAGGATGGACATATGTAAACTAAAGTAAAATATCTGATTTAATATCTTCTTTATCACATTTTTATATTTGTTTATTTTTTACCACATTTTAATTGCAGCACTGAAGGAAGTGTGAGGAGTGTTGGTTGGCAAAGCATAACTGGAACCTTAATGTTTTTATGAAAATGTATACATTAATTAGCATGTTTCAAACACTGAACAGTGATGGCTCTCTGAGTTCTCTAAATAAAGGGAAATACAGCAACTGTATGCATACATTCATAAGCATCCCTATGTATATCACACAACACAAACAGCTTTTATATGACAAAGTGCAATGTGACAGTAGGATATGTCCATTTGCTACCAGCTCAAATATCACTTTGCATTCTTATTTGTACAGAGGTTTCAGCTCTTAGTCATAACCTCTATTGTTTTTCACTCTAACTGGAGGTGTATAACCTAAAGCAGAATGGGAATATTTCATTTAAAAACAGCAGATAGAACTTCATGTCCAACTGGCAACAACTCTAAATGGCAACAAACATGGAAGGCATCCGGTATTAGGTTGAGCTCCACTGTTTCTACTTAGTTCTCCAGAAATGGAAAAAAGCCAAGGGTCTGTCTATAGGATAAACTCTATACAAAATGAGTTTAAATAGGATGAGATCACTTTGTGTTCCCCTTTACTGGCTAGTGGCCTTACTGTCAGTAGAAGAGCTGAAAGACACAGAACTCAGTTAAGCACCAAAAATGTTACCTCTGCCTGCACCTGGATGTTACCAGGTTTGTTTTCAGCAAATGAAGATTTCCTGCTCTGTCCTCGCCTATGGCCGAACTTGCATTTGTTCCTCAGTACTTGCTCATCATCTTTAATGTGTCTCCGCACATATTTGAAACGATCTTTAAGAGCCCGTTTCCATAGGAACTGCATGGGGGAAAAAAAATGTCATTACCAGTATCTTACAAGATACATTCCGAAAGCAGGTAACTTTGTTTTATCTAACTCTATTTTATTCAAAAGTATTTGCCACTAAGCTTGTGCCATAGGGTGGCATAAGCATACTGGTGGCTTCAGGACTGAAGGAAACAAGCACCTGTGCTATATGATTCTATGGCAACTAAACAGCAGGCCTGCTGACACTGGCATGATTCATTAAGGATGACTGTAATTGAACCTGACGGTTAGATTTATCCAGTATAACTGGAGTTGTCAGTGAAGCCACAGTTTGCTTTCCTTTTCTCAGCCCTTACTTTGGGATACTCCATTCATGACATCAGGTCATGAAACTACATGGTGAATCAGGTCAGCTTACTGATGCCACTGAAAACTAATGGCCTTTTTTTTTTTTTTTTTTTTTTTTTTTTTTTTTTGGAGTGGATTATTTTTCCCCTGCCTTTGACAGCATCTGACTGCTTGTGCCGTTGTACGATCATTCTATCTAACAAAAAGGAGTGGGAAAGACAGGGTGGGATCCTCCCTTTTGCAGAGAGTCTACAGGTATACTGGGTCAAATGTATTATTAAATTCAACACAAAACTGATTAAGAGGATCATTTAAGTAGGTCCTGGCATTTGTGAGACTCTTCAAGGAATGAAAATTGCAACTTAAAGGCAGTTCTGCACTGCAAGTGGATGCAGTCCCTGTTTAATGGAGCCACTCGTCACTCCTTGACAGCCAGACTTCTTTGTGCATCCTTACAGAGAAACGGCCATTCACCTGCAGTCCCTGGCTGGGCATCCTGTGGTGGGATCCAGTCATAGTAACTACCAACACCCAGTGAAGAAATTACTAAACCAAGGCTGCTAAACATGTCTGCAGGCAAACCCTGCAGTTGTGAATATTGAAAATGTTTTGTCAGACCCTCAGAAGCAACATCTTATTCTAGTTATTGAGGGGTTTTCAACAGTCAGAGGGAACAAAAATTAGTCAGAAAAGTGACTGTAAATGATAAGACGTGGCAAAAAAGATTCAAATAGCTGCTACCTCATTTTCTAAAATTGACTTCAACACTATATTCACTCAGTACTACACTTAAGCCTATACTCAAAGACATACTAAAACACAATATATAAAACAGAATAATGATTACTCCAAACTTCTTACCAAAATGGTGTCCTTTATTAGTCAAGGTTGTATGACTTTAAGGGGTAACTTTGGTGTGAACCAGAATTCAGTTTAAGTAGACTAAGCAGTACAGTCCTAGCAGCAAGTCTGACATTTCTGCCTTTCTCACCCATGGAATACAGATGGCAGGGTCTCTGAAGAGACAGCAGTGAAGGCAGTGTAACCTTGCCTTTCTCCTGCTGAACATACTGCTCCCACCTCCCATGGGTACTAACTGACTTGCAGGTCCTCAATCCTAAAAGCAAGAGCTCCATTAATGATGAAAAATGACAGAAGAGCTATGAGAATTCAGACCCTGTGGCATCCACCTCATCTCTTTTTGGGCAGACCTAGGCCAGCCAGGGCAGGGGTGCCCTTCCTGGGAGGACACTTTCTGCCACCCACCTACAGGCTCTTACAGAAGTAACCTCACACTGCCAGCCACATGTGAATATCCAAGAACTGGAAAGAAAACAAACTCATCTTCATTTTTTGTATGTAAACTTCAGACTTAGGATTCTTCCAGAATAGGAGTCACGTCAACACAAACCTAAACGTAACGATTAGAAATAGAGCACAACTGCTCACCCAGACTTCTCACAAGGAATATTTACAGCCTCACCTTGAGTATTATACCCCAGTACTGTTTTCAAAAGCAGTAAGGTGACTACATGCTTTGAAAATTCCACTTGCTATACATCTGAACCGTTAAGCCTCCTAAATACATTTACAATTCTGGTTCTATGCATTTACATTTTGAGGCAAATACCCCAACATTAAATACTTAGCAAAATTTATTTGAAACATTGTTATTTTAAGGCTGTAACAAAAAAAAAAAAACAAGCAAAAACCTTAGCTTAATGCTTTTCTGAAGTGTTCAACAGATGTTAAAATATTTTAAAACATTATCATCCCAGAATATATTAGCAGCTGACAATTTAAATATCCCCTTAGTTGAGTTTTGCACAGTTTCTTTCTTTTGAAAAAAATCTTTGTTTGGCTAGAAGACATTTTTGTTTATTCTTCCACATGACAGAATATGCTGACACCTAAGCAGAGCTTTAAATATCCCTTAAAGTTCAAAACATTCAGCTGTTTCATCCTCCTGTCCTCAGATGAATTAACTAAATCTATTTCTGTAATAGGATTCTCATAAGCTTAGCCAAGTCCCTTCTCACATACCTATTTCATGAATGAGACTGCGAGCACATACATTTATGTGGTTTCCCTAGAAGGTAATGCATCTTCTAAAAAGGATGCTTTTGTTACCATTTTTGAGCTGATAACTTTATTTTCTATTAATTTCCTCTCAAAAAAAAAAAAAAAAAGCCCAAACCACCCCAGGAAGTTTTATAATGCTTATAAGGGAGCAGAAGGATTAGTCTGCATCTATCTGACATAGGAGGGAAAGGACTACACATAGATTAAAAGCAGTAATTTACTAGTGAATACTCATTTTGTGTGCAGCGGTTACATAAACCAGGCATGTCAGCACTGAAATCCCGGGTTTCACCAGCATCACGGCACGGCTCAGCAGCCCCGAGCTCAAGGGAACCGCTTATGCAAAGCCCACTAGTGAGCAGTGCAGATGAGCCCTCTCTTTTCCTTCCTCATGTAAGGTTTTCTTGAAACTATACAATTTTTAACATGTTGGCTGAAATGAAATGAAAAAAGGGCAGTGAGCCTTTCCAAATTGTTGGTTGTAACCGTTGTAAAAGGAATAAATACAAATAGAATTGTATCTTGCAAGTGGTCATGCCAATTCTCTTTGGACTGCTGTTACTATGACCTTGGCTTTTCTCTATAACCTATTTGTCTGTACCTACTTACAAATTTTACATTGGTTACATTATACATCAGAAATCTAATAACCTATTTCATAAATAAATGGAGACTATTTTTTTTTAGATGTTGCACGTGTTAGTTTATGATAACATTGTTTTTTAAGTAGAAGGAAACACCATGGAAAAAATTCCTTAGGTAATCACTTTAAAGCACTTTTTTTACAAAAGCTAATCTTAAAACAAGGTGGGGAAATTAATTTCATTCCAAGTGCTCTGTAGACCTCTTACATGAGTTTTCTCTTTAGTATAAAATGATTTTTTTTATTATTTAGAATTTCAGATAAATCCTTCTTAATTCCTGCTTCTAGGGTGACCTAGTAAATAACCTTCAATTTAAATTCATAGTACATAAGTAGCTTATTTGTAACCTTATTTGTAAACTTATTCATTTAGTGCAATTATCATCATCCTGACTATATTGCATTGGATATCATTTGCAAAAGGGCTGATGGCACAGAAGCATATTTTTCCCTACTGCAAAATGAAATCGTAAACCTTCTAACCAAGAAAACAGAATTACAGATAATCTACTAATAACTCTTGAAACACTAAACCTTTAACAACCTCTCATTGCAACAGTATGAGATTGAAAATATTAGAATAAGTTTATGCATAATGCATACATTGTTTAAATTACTTGTTTAAAATAGTTTAGAGTTGTAAATAAAAAACATCCAGAGTTCTGGGAAAAAAACCCACAAAACAACAATCAACGAACCAAACAAAAAAAGAATGTTCAAAGTTTTGCAGATAATTTTTTTCCTGTCATGAAAATACTGGTGTGAATTTAGGTGCATTTAGGTTTGGTTTTTTGTTGTTGTCCCCCTGTTTTTCCAGGGATCTTTTCAATTTTCCAGTCCATTTCTTCTCCATGAAAA
Organism: Syrrhaptes paradoxus; assembly: GCA_013400615.1. Lineage (NCBI taxonomy): Eukaryota > Metazoa > Chordata > Aves > Pterocliformes > Pteroclidae > Syrrhaptes > Syrrhaptes paradoxus. Next base: position 5,524 of record VZTO01007638.1, read on the forward strand.
TGTTGCAACTAAAGCGGTGACATTTGCAATTCAAAGTTTCTCTACGTTTTTCATTACATCAAGTTCTTTCCATTCTAATCTTCTGTTCTGGATCAGAAGAAAAAGGTAATTCTGGAATGTAAAGCTCTCTCAGGGGATGAATTTTTCCTTTTCTCAGCCAGAAAGCCCAACCACCCACCCCTGCCCACCCGCACCACACGCAGGCATGCATACTGGCCGTGGAAGAACCCAGAACAGTTTCCACTGCACCCTTCCAGCAGCCAAGGCACATCCATTTCTGATGAAGGGCTCCAAACCATGAGACTTGGGAGTTAAAAGTAAAATGACACAACTGACAGACCTTCTCAGGGCAGCTCATTAAGAACTGCTGCAGCCTTCTGCAGATCCCAGCAGATGCTGTGGCTGCTCCTGCACCCCAAAGGGTAAGCAATTGCCTTCCTTTTTAAGCATGAATTTAGAGTTTAACTGAATCTAGAACTGAGACATAGCATAGCAACAAAGAACAATAAATGAACTTCATTAACAATACAGTGGGACAGAGCATTTTACACAGCAGAAAGGAAAATGGGTGATGGCAGAAGTGAGTTCTAGCATGCCAGAGGGAACACAAGACTTGGTACTCCAACCTATCTATGTCCAGCCCTTTTGTTTTTTGAAATGTATGCAACTTTTTATTTTTTCTGTAACTTTGACAGGAAATTAAAAGTCCGAATACTTAAAAACATGTTTGTTGATATTTTGAATAAACTCAGGTAACTTTACTAATCTACCAGTCCTGGAAACCACTATTCTCAGCAGCCTGCCCAGCTGAATTGCCATGCTCAGTGTGTCCCTTTCTCCAGCTTTACAACACACCAAAATGAGGGTGGCACCTTTCAGGCACAGATGTGCACAGCTAGTCACTTGGGGCTCCCTTTAGAATCCACAGAAAGCAACAAGAACTTCCGCAGTGCTGCTCCTCTCTTCCTAACGTAGATACCAAAACCACAGCATATAAACTGCATCTCCAGAAGTTTATGTATATGTTATTTAATAACTCATGTAACTAGCATTTTTGCTTTAAAATACTACTCAAATTTTACAATTTTCCTTTTCTACATTTAACTATCAGTCCCCAAAAAAGAGCTTTCTGCATTACCTCTGAATTATTGTATTGATAATAGCTTTCTTAAATACTTTCATTGTGCTATTCAAAAGTTGTGATAATAACTGCCTAATTGTTATAGATAAACAGATTTAAGGTACTCAAAACCTCTCAGTAAGCAATATTTTACATCTTAGAAGACCTGTGATTCAATATTGTTATCAGGAACAACAAGCAGCAGTTCTTAGAGTCCCGTGATAGCCTAAGGCAATTTTAAAAGAAAAAACCTACAAAAATGTCACTTTGAGCTGCTGGAGACACCTTTTCTAAGAAAAAATGAAAGAATGGTGGTTAGCCAATTTTTGTTGTTGTTGTTCATTTGTTTTTTAAAGGTATATTAATTCAGTTTTTACTGCAAGCCTCATGCTAAGTAGCTGTGCATATGTGGTAGGGTTTGTTTTATTTATAGCCTTTATGATCATGAAGGAAGAACAGAATGTCTAACAGTAGGGCCAATAAAAATAGTAGTTCATCCTCACTGCCTCCTCTAAGATTAAGTATCCAGACACACACCTGTAGTGCATTTTTTCCTGTTCCTGCCTCAACCCAGGCAATGGAGAGGAGCTGGCTCAGAAGCATTAGACTAAAAATATTGCAAACTGTTAATTCCAGCTTCCTCACTGGAATGGAACCACTTATGGTGGTTTCTTCCAGAAATATCAAAAGATAAAGAACAAGTCTGAAGTCTCTGCTCCATCATGTAACTTCTGCCACCACCAATTCTGGGATCAGCTGGGAAGCAATGAGCCATTTCCCAAGGAATGGAATTATAAGTAGTTTCACTCAGTCTAAGGTCCTGATGCAATGAAAGCCCTTTGAAAACCTAGATTAAGAACCTCTGTTTAAAAACAGTTTTTAAAAGTTACAGGCTGTGAAAAGGTCTTTGGACCCACCCGGAATGTCATTCCAGCTCCCCTTCACAAAAGGAGCCAGATGAAGCTGTGGCATTATCCAGGATCCTGGCTTGGGAGCCCTACTGAGGTATTCAACGAGGAATCCTGACTGAAAATAAGGGTGGACTGCCAATCTCTGATCCTTATGCTCTCTCTCTCCTTTCTGAGATGTGTTTGTTTTCTTTAGTCTGTTCCCTTCTACAATGCCTGGGCTCAGGGGAGAACTAGAATAGCCACCCCTTAATCCTCCCACATTTTTTTTATTCCCAAAATTGTTTTGCTTTCTGTAGTAACTGTACATGAGATATGTATTTATATACATTGAAAGCTAACAATCCCCACGGAGTCTCACAAGCTTTTCTAAGATGCTATAAAAATATCACATGGCAAAGCAATGATGTGAAGTCAAAAGGTGAATGCTGTCCTCTGAGGCCACAGATATGTACTCTGGGTCACGAAAGTGAAAAAAATGTAGTTCAAATTTAAGTCATCTCTTTCCATTGCTTTCTGTTCTGTGCCCACTGACATACCAACTAGTGCATTTAAATAATTTTTTTTTAATTAGGCCTAGATTCCTGATATACCTAAACCAGTAGTATTACTACATGGTACAGCTCGATATCTAACACACAAGACATGATAATGCATTGCACAAGACCATCAATCATATATTAGTCCTTATACAGACAATGTTCTAAAGGATTGGCTCCTTTTTAAAAACAAAAATAAGTCACATTTATCCTTTGGGGAAAATCAACCCAGAAAAAAACTACCCAACAAGCAGCCAGGGACTTTACATATATGGGACTGCATGTTCTCACAGTGGCTTTGAGGAACAGCTGTAACTGGATTAATCTTTAATTAGCATAATGAAATAAGAATGTGATTTGCCAAATGTGTCAAAAATGAACCTTACAGCTCTGAACAGAGCCAGCATATAAGAAATTGATAGTGATTTCCTCTGAACTAGGTTATTTTCTTGTGATCAATTATGTGGAGGAGGGGGGAAATATTTTTCAGGACAGATCACTATTTACAGTACTTACAAAGCCATTCCCATCTTCATCAAGGAACGGGTATGCCTGCAGCAGAGCACTGACAACAATGTTATATTGCTGACTGTTCGGATACCTGTGCAAACAAGATGAAGATGTACAAGAAATAGTGGTATTCTAGACAGTATTAGACACTGTCTGGAATCTATACTGATATACATTAAGCTGGCTATTTCTTAAGACTATCAGTTTGCTTCTGAATAACAAAGGGTTTGAGGTTTGCATGAAGTCCTCCAGTTGGCTTCAACAGGTTTCAGGCCCTTAGCCTGCTCTATTTAAGCAAGCATATTAAACAGAAAGGCTTTACATCCATTTGAAAATTTACTTCTGCAGCCAATAGATAATGCCCCCAAATAAATCTTACAGTGTTTACTCACAATGATCCTTCTAGGTATTTTGTCATGTCTGCTTGCAAAAATTCGATAATCCTTATTCTCATGCTGTGATCAGGGCACTTTTTTTCTGCTAGTATACACTTGATATCGTAAGGGAAGTCTGGCAAAGCATAAGAACTTGTCCACCGCAACGTCTCGTGTCTTGCAAAAAATGATTTCAATTTTTTTCTGTAAAACAAAAAATCATACTTCTATGGGAATGCAAGCAAGAAGGAAAGAAAAACACGTTCAAAAAATCAGCACAAAGGAAAATTATTGCTACAGAGACTGGAGGATTGCTCTCTTGGTTTCTGCATGCAGAATACCTACAGAAGCTGCAATGAAAACATACAGGTTTAAAACCAGATGCAAATGTGAAATGTTATAAATCAGCTGACACTAAAAGGTGGCCACTAACAGAAAGCAGAAGGCAAAGCAGAGAAAGTCACTGGGGACTCGTTACTGTTACAAAACAACTTTATCTGTCATCATTTATAGCGTGTTTCCTACCAGTTCTGCTAACTTATGAGAATAAGCCAAACAGCTTAATTGAATAAAATACTACAAACATTAGCTAAGACTGTCCTGCCAAAAGTGAAAGCAGCAAAGGGATAAAGGCAGTCATCATCAGTGCATAGCTGAAAACAAAGCAGCCACAGCCCCTAAGTACCCACAGTTCCCATTCCAAAAAGAGCCACCAGCACTATTTACAAATGTCACACCCCAGCTGGGGCAGGGTATCACCACTCGCTACCCAAGTGCTCCTCACCTCTAGAGAGCTGGTCAAACCCTAATTCTGAAGGAACACAGGGAGGAGCAGAGATAATTTGAGCTGGAAGTCAATCAAGAGCTACCTAAAAGGTGGAGTGGTTCTGGCAGCCTGAGGCAGCTTCCCAGTCACAGTAATGCACACCCAATAAAAAACAACTTCAAATGAGGAGTGCCAAAGACAATTAAAGAGTCCCGTTATGTATGTGGTATTACTGCAATTTATGTTTGCTTTAATTTACATTGCAGAGGGCAATTTGGAAACAGCCACCAGACTTTGAAAAGAATTGTAAAATAAAATGCTGTCACTACAGATGACAAATGTAGATGCTTACATGGTATAAATATACAGATATCTATATCTAAATTAATTATCTAATCTCCCTTTATATTCACTGAGGAGACATAAACGCCACTGAAGGATGACAACCAGAAGACATCTAAATCAGACCAGATGTTCTCTCTCATCTATTTCTCTCCACTAATTATGAAGGAAATTAAGATAGTTACCAGAGTTGCTAAAATCTACAGTTTATATGTCTCAAGTCAGGAACCCCCCACTCGGTAGGTGAAAGCTCCCAAACAAAGATGTGTGGCTGGACTAGGCATGCTTCCAAGCTGCACTAGATTTTGATTCAATAAAAATTATGGATGGAAATACTGCTAGACTTCAGTCCAATTAACATACACAAGTTTTCACTCCTAACGGTCTCTATGGTAGCCTATAAACAAGAGGTATATAAATAAAAGTTGTGAAGCGTTGTGAAGAGTTTTAGCAAGGTCTTCACTGGGAGGTTTTTCTATCCAGCTTCTTTCAGATAAGGATGTAAGAAAAAAAAAAGAAAAAGCCAAAACCATAGGAGTATCTTTAGGCTGGCAAAATCAACTGCAATACCAACGGATGAGCATTTGCAATAGCTTAGTTTACACCACTTTAAAAGACTACTATATATGTGGGAGGCAGCTCATTTTGGGCCCCTATAGCCGGTTATAGCCTCAATATCTTCTTGAATACATTAGCCTATAACTTTTGGCCTTGTTGTCCTGGTTATGCTGCCACACCATCTTGGCATCTTTTAATGCGTGTTGGTAGCTTGCAGTCTAGAAAAAGCTCTACAGCCATGATATAACCGCACCAATCCCAGCACTACTGAAAATTACAATGCAGTGATGAAAAAAAAATAATTTGGGTACTATCATCTGATCCTCATAGTTCTATTAACAAAAGTGGCAGTCTTCACAGCACTACTGCTTCCCCGTGCAAAACAGGTAGAAAATGGCCAGGGCTGCCGTCTCTCCAAGCTCACCAGGCTTTTTGGGACACAAGTAGTTAACAGTAGATGCAAAATGTAATGAACTTCTATTAGTACACTGCAGTCTCAAAAGAAGAAAAGGCTGCACAAGAAGTGAGAAATACCCACACAGACACATTCATGTCCTTTTTTGGTGATAAATTAATACACAAATGGGAAAATAAAACCCAGCTCAGATTCTGAAATCCCTTGGAAATCCCTCCTATGCAAATAAAGTGCAGATGTTCAATGTAGCATCAAGGAGGAGCTCTGCAGACTGCAAGTTTGAGTCCTGTACTTTCACCATCTTTACTCATGAAAGTGATGTGGCAGACAGGCTGCAAGTTACTACATACTATTTTCAACATGCTATCATTTAAACTAGCTCAAAAATGGGCAGAAGTTTAAAACTCACAGTAATTTGTAGCTGAGCAGCAGAGAAATTCCTTTTGGTGCTAATACCAGTGAAGCTGAATTGCCATTTCAAAAAGAGGCAAGGTTTAGCAGGTTCAGTTCAGGCAAGCTGGACTGTACTCAGTTACTTAAAGAAAATAAAATTTTTCTTGGAGTTGGGATTGCTAATAGCCAGAGAGGCACGGTAGCTCTAGTCTCCACCAGTCCCTTCACACTTGCCAGTACAACAAAAATATTCCAAATTCCATTTCTCTCCTTGATGTCCAAACATGATCCAAAAATTCCTCTAGTCTCCACAGTGCACAAGATTTTACTAGCTTCTTCTGGCATCATTGCTGTGGGGCAGTCATATTAAATATGTGCAGTAATATTTTACAATGAAATACAAGTTTGTTTGAAGAGAGACACAATACCACACTAAACTTTATCCCCAGAAATGCTCACATGCAAAACTGTTTAGCTAAAATAACAGTTCAGTTAAACTGTACATGCACTGTAATTTTTGCATATAGCCAAGACCTTCCTTGATTGTGGAGAAGAGCATTACATTTGGAGATTTAGGTACATAGTCTCCTTCTAATCATCCCTCTTTGGTCTTCTAGATAACCTGAGACAGAGATAAGATCAAGATCCTAAAATGCAAATTACTACATCTTTACTCTTCTCTCAGTTTTTGAGACATTTGATACTCCAGCTAAATCAGCCCAATGGCTAGCTCCTTGCCAAATATCAGTCCTCCTCTCCCCCTGCTGTCACGCGTCTCTACCCCTTCCTTACTGGTACTGGCAAGCCTCTAACCCAGCAGCAAGTTACTTCAAGGGGCCACAGTGATTAAATTCTTAGTTTTTCTTCTTGGTTGAGTTTAGGTCTCCAAAATGGCTCCCCATGAGATGAGAAAAACATCAGCGCAGATGAAGCAAGATGGTCTCTTTATGTTTGGCAGCAATATGGAACTGCATCCTAAGAAGCATCTCCTCTGTAAGGACACAGCTAGTCACAGAGCTTTTGACCACACAGCTTTCGCAGATGACCATTTTACTTACTGTACAAAGCCACAGCACTGTTTCACACAGCTATTTCTTTCTTTGGCTCCATTACAACCTTACACTGCTCACGAACAACATGTTTACTGAGACACAAAACTATGAAATAACAATTTTGGAAGGAGCCATTTGTCTCCTTCAGCTGGCAAAAAACCCACCAAAACAAAACAAAACAACAAACAACACCCAAAACCTCACCTATTTGAATTATATAACACCTGGGATCCCTAATCCCAGGGGATATCTTGTCTTGATGCCCAAAAGGTAAGAGTTATATGCTTGCAGTGTCACTCAGATAATTTGATAAAGGTTTTAGACTGCACTGGAGAGAAGAGTGGTGAGTGCACACAGCAGCATGGTCTCCAAGCTCCGTATCCTGTGCAGCCTCACACAGAGACACAGAGCTGTAACAAGTCAGAAAAAATAATCTTGGCATCAATACAGAGAGCTCAATCAAGACAGCTGTGCAAAGTGCAGTAGAGACCTAGAAACAGATTCAAATACTAGAGCATAAGATTGTCATCTTTAAGATTCTCGAGCATACTGATAAGAAGGATGAGTTTCCTGCATCTATTTAGTTAATTTAGGAAAAAAAGTGACTTAAAGGCCAGCTAAGCGCACACATAAACAGGTTGTGTGCTACAGGCTTTTCCTATTGTCTGCCTTACTCAAGTTCATGAGTCTATCTCACCCGTTGCTACATCTTGGATCAGCTCTGGTCCCAGTAACCCAGAGGACATCACAGCTGAGCAGAACTTTGCTGGCATCAGTGGGTTCCCACGTTCATTAAATCCAGATAAAACTCAGCACATGGGTGAAGCCTCAATAGATTCCCATTTTTCACAGGTGAAGGTCCAGTCTTTCATGCATCTACACCACACATCAGCAAGAGACTCCTGGCTGAATATTTATAGGCTGGGAAAAAAGTCCATGTCTACAAAGCAAAGGAAGAAAGCAAAGAGAAGGGAAAACCTGGAGCTTGCAGATGTGAAGGAACAAAAGAGTCTACAGCTGCAGAAAATGTTCCATTTGCCTAACACATGTATAATACGCTTTCAACTTTATGACAATATTTCAGGTTGTAAAGGTTATTTCCATCAAAAGGAAGAAATTATAACAGATGATGAAATATCAAGAGAAACTCTTCTTCCCCTCTCAGTAGTGGGATAAAATAGAGCTCTCTTTTCTATTCACAGTTCCAAGATCTGTGCCTGAAAGACTCCCATACCTTTCCCTTCATGTGATTCACTGCCATTTCCTACTTTTCAGCACAAATGCACAGCTTCCCAATTATTCCCTAGAGCTTGGGATTTACAGTCTACCTAGTGCTTGATAATGTCTTTTACTTTTTCAGTTCCCACTAAGTGTAGGGGCAGGTATCCTTTAGACTGAACACAGTTACCCACAGCAGTGTTAGCTTCAGCAAGGCCAGGATGTGGGAGCTGACAGACACACCATAGCTGCCCATTTCCCAGAGCAGCTCCTGTTTCAGGTTTTCTTGTGGTACCCTTGCTATAGCAATCACCCCATTCGGTACGAGCATGAAGTTACAGAAAAAATTAATCAGCTTTAAAAAAATGTTTGCAAGATGCAGACACAACCTTCTTCTAGAGGGAGTCCAGATTTTTTTACCGTTTCCATTCTGAGGAACTGCATCACCTGAGCGAAGGCTCTGCACTTCCATCTCACGTGAGCACAGCAGCTGTAGGTTACAGATGGAAGGAGAAAAAACACTCCTTGGGGAATCTAACTGACAGAACTGCCAGCTAAATCAGGCCATTTCAAAGAAACAGGGTTTATTTGCATTCACCTGTGTAAGACATGTTGCACTGTATCCAAATAATTTTATGTATTTGGGGTTTTCTAGTTGTTTTTGTGACCTTGCTAGACCTAGGTAGCATATCCTGCAAGTCATTTGTAAGACTTTGCTTATATCTGGTGTGGAAGAAAGGAAACTTGACAATTTTTTTTGCCTGCAAACTTTTGTAGAAGACTCACAGCACCATATCTGTAAAGTCAGCTCTGCTGACCCCAAAGGCTCTAAAACCATGAGTCCAGTTGCCTTGACTTCCAAAATATTGAGGTAACAAGCACAAATAAGATATTGCTGTGCAACTTCTATTTCTTAAAATTTAAGTTAGCATTCTTAAGCTTCCCGCTGCAGTGACAGAGACATGAAATGCTGACTTAAAAAAGAAGTGGCAGAAATTCTCACAACCACATAAATCATAGAATCATAGAATGGTTAGGGTTGGAAAGGACCTTAATCGAAACCTAAATTTAAAGAATCTTCCCCAAATCCTACACAAACCAAACCAAACCTACAGATATAACAGTTGTTATGAAGATGGAGTAATAACTGAAGTGAAAGTATAAAACAAAAAAAGAAGAAATCATTTTCCTATTATGATACATCATTTAACAGGGGAAGCTACTACTGAAACAGTAGCATTGAGACAAATTTGTAGAAGAAAGATTCAATCAATTACTAGTAAAAATAATAGGCTAGATACAATTTATGGTTTTAGAATCCCTAAACATTAGTTGTTGTAAAGGTATAATCAAAGGAAGTATCTGACATACTTCTGGACAAAACAGACAGACAGTACTTTTCTTCTACTTACCATTGTCAAAGACTTAATATGGGTTTTTACGTCTGCTTTTCATGTCCGTATGAGCTGAATGAAGATCATCACATTTACTAGAAATAATTCTGATGATATAAACAATAAGGCTTCTGCATACAAACTAAAAAAACCTCTTAAGTTATGTATAAAGATGCACAGTCCAACTGAGATTTTCTTTGTAGTGCTATAGCTGCATATGTGTATATATGTAAACATATAAAAGTAATATTTGTTCCTTTGCATAAAGGGAGTAACAATCTGAAATAATCGACTGACAATTTTTCAGGCTAGCTACTCTCAGTCTTTTTTTTAATTATTTTCTTCTTTTTAAAGCACAAGCACTAAGTGTGTTTCTGATAAAACACATAAAACACAGACCAACAGTATTGATGTTTGGGTAATGGGGAAGCAAAGGAAGGAGCTGTATAAAGATCATTATCAGAATGACATGTCAAAACTAAAGCACACTTCAGAGGCAGCTGCCCAGTAGTCAGTGCAGCTGCCCACAGTCCAACTGTACTAGATGAAAGACTACCCTACTATCTCAAACGTTGCGCTAGTGCATGCTGGTGGGTGCCCAACTTTGAGAGGGCTTGGAGAAGGCAAGCCAGATACACCAAGGAAATGAAAGAACATTGGTTTGCAACCATGCAGCCCAGCATGGCCAGCTTAGAGACGAGAGCCAAGTTTATTTTCAAATAAATCTTCCATGCACACCAGCACCAGTATACTGTCAATACTGGCAATGGCTTTATTGGTATGTGAACACTCAGCAGGCCCAGGCTTATCTGTGCACTGACCACATCTTCCAAATTCTCAACGAATAAAAAGAGAAGTTCAAGGCTGTCAAGGCTGGCCGGAATATCTGTTATCCTGCTTGTGCACATAAGCCTGCTCTGAGCAAACTACTTCAAGTCATTCAGACAGTAAATCTGTTACATAACACTCAAGAGCTACAGAACACATTTTTATAGAAAGAATAAATGTACAAATAAGGCTCTATCAGGATATCACTCTTGAAGGAAAACAGCTGGACCATCATGTTGGAAACAGTGAAAAAGAGATATGTTAGGGATGTCATTTGATAAACAAACACCTTGAGGAAAGGCAGAGAGGACATAAAAAACAACCAATAAAAGGTTGGTTTTTCACAGCAGAGTCAGGTATTTACAAGCAATGACAGCCTCTGTCTTAGCAACAAGATAAACACCAGGCTGCCAGGAGCTGCTGATACTCCGATACAGAAAAGGTATAGGGGAAATGTATTTATTGAATCATCCTCTGTAGCTATCTTATTGTCTTCACAGAAAAACACTGCTTCAGGATTAATGTTCTTGGGAGATTAACAAATAGACTGGCTGTTTTCACTTCTGTAGTTGATAGCAAAAAGTTACTCCACTGAGGTAACTTTCAAACCTCATCTGGTTATACATACGCACAATTTCAATAATAAGAAAAAGAAAATTATACAATTGTTGCATCCACTTACTCTTTATTACTCTCCTTTAATATTTTTGTAATATTTAGTAATACAGAAGAGTGTATTTAACACAGTTGTTAGGACAATCTACACAGAAAATGTACAGAGAAACCGAAACAACTCGCCAGTGCTAATAAACCGTAAAAGCACCCACAAATTAAATTCAAGCAAAACGATGCCTGTTACTGAAGCTGTAGTTGCATGGATTTTTTTGGGAAAAAAAACAAAATTTCCTGGGTTGGGGTTTTTGTTTGTTTGGGGTTTTT
>VZTO01007638.1:22466-42399 GCA_013400615.1 Syrrhaptes paradoxus
TGTTAGTAGGCCTGAAAGGAAAAAAAAAAAAAGGGAAAAAAAGGAAAGAAAAAAAGGATTTTCCACTGTTAAGTTTTGTGCAGTTCACAGAAAAGAGGTATTTTAGGGTTCTGAAATACAAATGGCAGAAATAGAAAAGGAAAAGAACTAACATGTTGAATAGTCATGATTTTATGTGATGCTATTGTCTCTTAATCAATCTCTCAGTTCATTTATCAATCTCTGACATGTTACAAGGAAAACTGTAAATAATACTGCCTAGTGATATTCTAATTACTGCACAGTTACAAAACCCAATAAAATAAGCCCTCTTAGGGTTGCAGGGTAACTGCCATCTCCGTAGCCTGGCAACTCCTAATCTCTGGGAATACCCAACCATTACAATATGCAAAGGGTGGGGTGAAAGATATTTACACAGTATTGTAAGGCAGTTTCTATTCAACTAGAACCTTGAACACTTGTTTTTTCTGGAGGTTAAGCCTGTCTTGAACCTTCAAGTCAGTTTTGCATTATTTCAACCACTCTAGAAGCTCCCCAAATGCCACCTGGTCTCGCATCCTGCTGTTCCTGGCTATTTGGTCCAACTCTAGCCTCTCACTAGCACTAAAACCTCCAGGTACCCACTTTGTGATGTGCCAGTCCAAACCACTGCTTTCCACTTAAACTTTGTGTCCACCTCTCTCCCTGCTCCTTTTCCTGTTATTTTTTCTTCTCCATTTGTTGGTAGAATCCAACATCAACAGTTTTACCCATCTTTGACTGGTGAATTGTGCAGGAGTGGGTTCTGGAAATAATTTGTCGCTTTTCTAAGTTTGTTGTTGTTTCAGAATTTCCAGTTGGTGTCATAGCAGAAATCAGATACTGTGGGACATTGGTAATTTTTGAATTAGGGAGTACAGGGGCTGTGCAGAGTACGTGTACTGTAGCCTCCCAATTTTCATGAGGGTTAGGGTTGGTATTTGAACTGAAGGACTGTATACCACTCTCCAGCAAGTGCCAAGTTCAGCCATTCAAAACAATGAAAACCAACATATTTTCATTGTGATCTTTAATTGTAAAGCCAGTAGAGGACATATGCTGCTTTCTTGGGAGCCGTAAATTAACTCTCATGGTTGGGCAAATAACACTTGCTCCTTCTACTCTGGTGAATGTAACTCTTTGCCATCTGAGGTACATACCCAGCTTCTCAGCATCCTTTTATGTTAGTACTGAAATTTATACTCTCATATGTATTAGAAATTTCACCAGTTGACATTGACAGCCAACTTGAATCAGAATGTATTTTGTTTTAATGATGGGTCTAGCTTCATATTTAAAGGAATTTGAGGGGAACAAGGAGTCTTCATTTTTGTCATCATAGTCATCAGGATTATCCCAAATATTACCATCCCAGTCCTCTGGGAACACTATTAATTTCCTAATTTGCATAAGGTTAGGAGGATGTGGGGCTTGCATGAGCATCATCTCAATTTTTCTTCCAACTTTTGTGTTTTTTCCTTTTCTTCCTGAGCTGCTTCTGCAGCTGTTCAATTTGCAGGGACAGCATTAATTCAGTTGCCTTTCTGCATTCTATTTGTTCTTTTAGGTTTGTTCCCTTTTATTATGATTTTTTCTATACTGACAGGCAGCTTCTAGGCACATTCCTAACATTTTACAAATTATACCTTTGTCTTTTTCATCTTTAGTTGAACATCTAGCATCAGTTACCTGTTTTTCTGTGACTTCCAAGTTATGCCCATTGTTACAACCCAATCCCCTGGGAAGGTGGGATTTTCTTGGATACCATGTTTTTGTAAGTATTTGCTGATTTTGCTTCTCCTCTTGCTGACTACACCAGTTTGTCACAGATTAAGTATCTCACACGATTAATAAATCTTAAACTGTTGCCAGATCATAACCATGTGAGATAGTTCATCCGTGACAGCTCCTAGAAACAATCCATCTTGGAATTGGAAAGCATCTTGATATTTACCTGGTAACATCTGGGCGAGCTCCTCACATGCACACACACACACAGTTTCTTTTGCATGACCCAGAATGTTTCCACCTTACCAGTGACAGACACAAGATGGAATTTCCATGTCCTAATTCAAACTGCTGGAGATGTAAGTCACATTCGGTGTCCTTTCACAAGTCCATTACTTCCACACAGAAAGCATTCACTTACCATACTCAAAACTCCATGTCCAACCAATGATTTTATTGCTGTTCCTAGCAGAGAGGTGAGCTGGGCACAATTCACATGCAGCTAGGACATGTGCTAAGGACACCAGGATAAAAAAGTGGCCAGCCAGGAGTGCACCAACAAGCAGTGGGGAGAGCATTCATGTGAAAAATATGACAGCATAATACTGCTGACAGCTCAGTGGTTTCAACTGACCCAGAAGGAGATGGCTGTGGTGCTGCTTCCTCCCCTGGTCTGAGCAATTCCATCTTCACCCTGGCCCCGGTACCGGCAGGGTGAGCTAGTTCTGGGAACTGGCCTGACCAAGAAATAATTCTGCAAAACAGAAAAGGTTTTCACCTGGGCTCAAGCACTGCAGGAGAAGGGCTAGGAACATGCAGACTCAGTTTTCATAGTTGTCCTGTGCCTCTGTGGGACCGCACACTCGGCGACAGATGCTACTAACAGTGAACCTTAGGGCAGCGACTTTGCTCAAGCAAACAAGACTTCAATTCAGCCTAGCATCACTGAGCAACAGAGGAAACATGAGTTCACTTCGCATATGTTGTGGATCTACGAATTTTTGGTTTTGTCACATATTCTTTTCCTCTGTGTCAAAGTAGCTTACAAAAAAAATAATTTTACATTAGTTCAGAATAGTGTCTCATACACTTAATTCTAGTCCCGAGTCCCTGAATTAGGTCAAAAGAAGTTATTCTTAGAGGACTTTGTTCAAGATGTAGTGAAGAGGCAAAATATTTTTAAAACTACATCACTAAGACAAGCACTCCAGAGTTAAGAAGTGACAGTTACAGCTAACTGCATGTGAGGATACAGCTTTTAGTTTTATAATAAAATACTATTTTTACTGCAGGAGCTTTTTTTTATACCCCAAACTGCATAGAATATCTTGACTTTTTACTCATCCTAAAATGCATGACTGAATGCATTTCTTAAACATGCTTGAGTTTTATTCTGTGGTCATTGACTATGACACACAAAATGTTTCAGAAACAGCAGCTTATTTACCCAATTTCCCTGTAAACAGAGGAATACCAGCATCTTATTTTCCAGGCAAAAAGACTAGGTAGGGAAAGAATTTAAGGTAAATTATATTCACTAATATTCGAGATTTCCAGCATTTGATTTTTTTCAGAGTCTACAGAACTTCACAGAAAAGCTCTGCCCTCACACTATTGGAACTATATGCTCTTCGTGAGTCAGTAAGGCCTGACCTGCAGGACTTGAAAAGCACAGAGGCAACAGACACACCCAAGACACAGTCTAGCCAAACATCCCTGATAACATAAAGAAGGAAATGTAAATATCCAAAGCAACATTCAAACTGCCCTAAGCATAAGAACATGTTTCCTTCTTCTGAAATCCTCTGCTAAAATCTCTACTTTGGGTAAAGTACAGAGCTCCACATACAGGAGTCTTCACACAAGACACTTGCTCTACCTCCAGAGGGAGCTTCCTATAAACCAAGTGAGGCAGAACCCTGGTGCAGAGAACCAAGATTGGCTGTAATTGCATACTTCAGGTCTATGATAAATCATATATGTGGTGACATTGTCTTCTTCCTGCAGCCCCCCCTTCCCTCCAGTGATGCAGAACCATTTACCCAAGGGGTTTCATAACTGCTTCCACAAGGACAAGAGGATCTATCTAGGTGAGTGGTTTAGTTCTGTTCATGAGTGCAATTTGGTTGGAAATAACCCAATCATCACCATTGCACTGTGGAATCACCTCGAAGTGCACAACCTGGACTCCTTTTGGATGAAGGCAAATGTTACAGAGAATGTTCTACAGATATGTTCCTACAGAGCTACTAGTGTGTACTAATGCAGGCTTAGTGCTAGAGTCCTTTCCTTTGAAAAAGCATGTTTTTTATTCATGGCAGCCATTCTTTACTGACAGATTTCTTGAGCTTAAGAGACCACTCTGAGAGCTCGCAATGTCTCTCCTCGGGCAAGATATCCAGAAAAAATAATCCTGCAAGATCAGAATGGAGGGGAGGGCTAGGAGGGAAACCAAGCAACCAACCCCAAAACCCCCAACCAACCCACATCAAAACACCCAATTAAAATAAACCTCAAATAAATAACTTCTGCCCGACCCCCCCTCCCTTCCAATAAACTACAAACAAACAAAGAAACATTGCTCAAACAAGGGCCAGAACATGCTCAGTGAAGACAATCTCTGTGGAATTTGTTTTCTAAAAATCTGTGCAGTTACACACAGTGGGATTATTAAATGCTTACACCTAGGTCAAATTCAGAGTTTCCTTTAAGAGACTGAATTTAAATACACCTGTGACACAAACTCTGTCTCTGGCTAAATCATTATCTTACTCCAAGGCTTGCAAATATTTAAAATTAACTGCTTCAAAAGATTAATATCACAAATACAGAAAATCGTAGCTATGGTGAAAGTTTGACAATGCTTCATCCAAATGAAAACTAGGTCATAGAACTGGAAATGAAGAGCAGTTTAAATTAATTAATGGTGTTGTTTAGGAATGTTGATGCCCTGTTTAAAACCACAAGGTAATAACCTTACTTTGCATTTCACATGTTGATAGAGATTTTAAAAGTATAAAAACCAGTTACAATTCACATCTGTAAAGCTAGTAAATGCCAGTTTTAAAATGCTATGAAAAGAATACAACTATATCCAGACTGATATTTTCTGTGCCATGTACAAACTCACCCACTGATTACTTCGGGAAATTTTGGAGAAGCTGTTTCACAACAGTATGTAAGGGATTCTAGCCCACTTTTTTGTTGCTGGTATTTATTAATCAGGTCCATCAGCACTGCCTGGTGCCCAATCTTCTTCACCAGCTGCTGTACCATATGATCATTAAGAGCCAAAAGAGCTGCTCCACTTACTTCTTCTTCTGCCAATTCAAGGGGATTAAAGAATTACTGTAAAATAACTTTACAGTTACAGTAAAATTTCATATGCCTAAAACCATGATGATGGAGGACATGACAAAGGCAAAGATGCTTTCTGCTGCTGATGGATATCTTCAGCTGCTGTAGCAGATGATATTTTAGCTACTCTCCTTTTCCAAGCAGTACCAGGAGTCCTAGCCACTGGCCACATACCTTCCCCTGCCAAAAAGCCAGGTCTTAAAACATATAAAAGCAGTGAGCCTACTATTTTAATGCTTTAAATCAG
Source organism: Syrrhaptes paradoxus (assembly GCA_013400615.1). NCBI lineage: Eukaryota > Metazoa > Chordata > Aves > Pterocliformes > Pteroclidae > Syrrhaptes > Syrrhaptes paradoxus. The sequence goes on from VZTO01007638.1 coordinate 27,817, forward strand.
GTTTTGCTTAGATTACAGCAGACTGTTACTTCATTAATGAAGGAAAGCAAGCTTTCTAAGAGAGCACACAACAAACAGCCTGTTCACATAACAGTTTCTCATGGACTCTTTTGTAGAATGTTTATATATGCAGACATAAAACATTTACATACTACAGTTGCATTATTTCAAAGGATTTATACAATATAAAATAGGCCCTGTCAAGCCTGTTAAACTGCCAGCTCTGTTTCAAGAGGGTGTATCCATTTATATACAGGCTTAATCTCACCCCCCAGCATTTCTCAGAGACTTCATAATAAATCTGCACACTTATTTTGATTTATCAGATCTATGTCAGTTCTTGCCATAGTAAATTTCTATAAAAGTCTAAAGTTAGCGTATATATACATGCCCCAAAAGAAGGTAGGCAGCAACAATCACAGGCATAGAAAGAAATACTGAAGAAGCCCCACACAAACAAAAACAATACTTACCACGAAACTTAGGGACTAGTTCTCCTAAATTTCTCTGTCTCAACCAGTTGCAGACTTGATCAACCGACCAATTTTCCATCTTCAGGTGTTGCAATGTTAAATTTCACTGTGAAACGAAAAGAGAGGTTTATTTTTATGCTGAACTCTGAATGGAACTCCAACATTTCATAGAAAAAAAATGCATTTAACAAATAACATTACATTTACATGCTCTGAAAAAAAACAGTGCAAAATAATCCAACTAATGCTTGTTGCAAGTGGCGGTTTCCTTGGATGCCTCTCTTCACGTCCTCTCCCTTTCCTGCTTTCCCTCTCTTCTGAGAGAGCCTCATTCCTCAAAACACGACCTGCTCCAGTACCATTAACACCCAGGTTTCTACACAGAGAAGAGAAAAGGTGTGAAATTCACCACCAGCTCATCAGGAAACGGCTGACATTTTACAGAAAGAAAAAGAAAAAAACACCATCAGATAACAGTCTGTCACATATATGCTTATAGTAAATCAAACAATTTTAACACTCTCCTCACCACCAAGCAGGTACTCGAGCAAATGCTTAATCCTCAATTACCAACAAATAGGGGCAATAAAGTTCTTGGAAAATGGAGAAGAGGGGACTACTCCTCCAGTTATTTACTAGTCCCATCCTTCAGGCTCCAGCCCTCCCTGGGAGAGGCAGCTGGTGCCCTGGGAAGGAGGAGCAGTGAGGTTGATGCACAGACCCCAACCCTGACCCCCAGGAAAACCACTCAGCATCTACCATGTTGCCCCTTCCCCAAACGACTGTCTGGAATCTTGAGGGGGGTGCATCACATACCAAAATCAACAGCAACCTCTTCAAGAGAAGATTAGTAATAAAGATAAAGCTTGTCCTACTCTGCCAACTACTTGACAGCAGAAAACTCTCTTCAAGGGTGATTTTCTTGTTGATGTGTTTTAGCTCTACTACATAAAGGAGCACCAAGCACTCCAGGACCATGCTTGCAATCCACAGGGAAAGTTATTCAAGCAAGTTTTTCAGATGAGAACACAATATCTGGCATTATTGGCCAAACATTTCCTTGTTTAGAATACATCCATGCACATACCCTGAGCTGGCAGCAAACTCCAGGGTAACGCAAGGATTCACACACACAAACCTCATCAGGATCTGGTCTACTGCACTGTAAAAAACCTGTGCACCTTTCTTGAATAAAAACATTTCTGTTTTCATCCTTCAACAACAGACATCCCCAAACTAGATGCACTTCAGCTTACACTTTTGTGACAGTAGTCTTAGCAACTTAAAAGGGTTAAGTTTAAGAGGAATGTCTTTCTGAATTACATGAGCTAATTTAATTTGATTTGACAGCAGTAGCTATACAACTCCTCCCCCAGGCTAAGCAGCAATAACAGGGTGTGAAAAGTCATTATTTGTTGAGAACTCTGGTGTAAATTAAAAATCACACCTTCCCGTTACACTTACTTCCTTGCAAAGAGTAGGGCAAAAGAGAAAGGCTCCAAAAACTTGAAAGATAAAACCAAATGCAAAGCAGAAAGATACTTGCCTTATCGACCAAGCAGTGTAAAATTAGAGAGATACATTAAAATGGTGGAAAGGTCACTGCCTCATCCTATAAAATGACTAGCATCCTAGAATGGTCCTGCTAATGCAGACAGGAAAATACCAATGTTTCAAAAACTGTCAGGTGCACCACAGCCATCCACAACAATATGCACATTTAGCCCTATGCAGCTGACTCTACAGCACAGCGTGCATTTGCACATGGAAATGTAGGCTGTACACTTCAGTGAGGGAAGGAAGTGATAGTTTAGAGGCTGTTTCAAAAAAATCAGATTATCTGTATTAAGGATCCACGCACCAAAATCCTTTGAAATGCTTCTCAAAAGTGCACTTTCTTGCATATACTATAGATAAAGGAGCTAGGAAAAGAGCACACCAGTTTTCTAGCAGCATTATGGAGGCAACAAGAAAGACTGAACATGGATGCTGATATTTGTCTTCATTAATGATTCTACTTATTACAGTAGCATCAGCAGGTTATCCAGTGAAGGGTTCCCTGTGCTCAGTGTGGCAAAACACATGAATTCTTCAATCAACTCTTAAAAGTCAGAACAACAAAAAACTAACAATGGCAACATTTTAAAGACAGGCAGCATTTTAGCAATTTTCAGCATAGCTTCAAGTCAAATTCAGAACATTTCTAAGTGTGAGTGATCCCTGTCAATAAATATAGCCAATCACTGGGACCCATTTCTCCAAACACCTACTGTGAATGTCTATCGTTAGGACTTAACCAGCCCTGGTTTATGAAATTAAATAACGAAATGAAGGAAAATTAATTTTCCCTAGGATGAGTCAGGACAACACTTACTTTTTCTGTAAAATCCTTCAAGATTAAATGATGAAAATCTTATTTTTTAATCAGATCAAGCTAAAGACCTACTATAATACAGATTTGTGGTGATGTATTTGGTTAAACAATAGTGAGAGATGATGTTTCTGACCAGCACTCCTGTGCTGGCAAGAGGTCCATACTGTGTGTGCACTAATTTACCATGCAGCTTTGCTTTACGAGAAGAAATAATGAGCTACCATCAACTTGAAGTGGCATTTCTAAATGAATAAAAATATGTGTCAAAACATTTTAGACAGGAAAAGTGAGTTATATCTACTTTACATGTTGACTTGTGAGAAAGTCTATGTCATCAGACTACAAATACAACAGCCTTTAACGGGCCTCTACGTGAATGTCACTGAGGTTGGAATTAAGGTTAATTTTAGTATATTTTAGTACAAGAGTGAGGAATGTGTTGAGTGCACATCTACACATCACAGCTATATGCCGCATTTTGTATAGGGACAGGTCTCAAAGGTGCAAGTGTGAGGAGTAGGAATTGGTGCATACCAAAGACATAAGCAAGGTACCTTGTGTGCATATTTTTATGCTATCATATTTTGGTTTTAACTTTGTATGCATTACAGAGACACTTTTTTTTTCATTCCACTTACTACCAACCTATTTTTAAAAGAATTAAATATCTATTCAAGCAACTTTATAGAAGTCAGAATATGTCATCTTGAATCCAGTGTTGAGTTACCATGAAAAGAACATCAGTTGTCTACAAACCTTTTCAATAGCATATAGGAAAATACTCCAGGAGAGCAACTCTGTCACCCTCCCCACCCCCTGAAGAAAATGCCAACAACTTATTGCTCACATTTATCAGGCATATGCTAGCATGAAACATTGCACTGAACGCTCAGAGATGGCCGAAAGAAGCAATGTGAGGGGAGGGAAACAAAATTCAAATACCAGTGTAGGAGAAAATCTCAAAGTGCACATTTCAGTTCTCATTTCTGTGCTATTGTAGAGTAAGGCACATGCAGCAGGAAACACAAATGTACAGCAGATGCAAGAGAAAACCCATATCACCTAAGAGTAAGGCTGTATAAGAAGGTCTAAGAAGAAAACATGCACAACTATTACGCATCTGTAGATAAAGGGGAACAAGCCAGACAGCTCTTCTAAAACTTGATCAGAGTTAAGGGGAGTATCAAGGGTTCTGAACATGCCCATCTATTGAGGTTATCAAGCAGACAAATTCTTCTGCTGCAGGAATTAACTCTGAATAATATTATAAAAAAATCAACTTAATGCACGTGCCTCTGATTAAATATTCCATTTCTAGTATCCAGGTTTTTACTCTATGAACTTTAAAAATATTTTTATCTGTACTATCTACAATGCTACTGGAAAAATGAGCTCTCTCACTTCAGCAACAAGATTCAGCCCATGTCCCAAGTTCTTTTATCTGTTACAGATGTATAAGTTATTTGGTAATTTGAAATGAAGAAAACATAGTTCATTTTACTGTGTTTTAAGGTGATTTAATACTCAAACAGATGAGACTCTGTCCTTGCTATCACTGGCAACAGTGCACAAGCAATGAAATAATACATTTAGCTATACGAGAAAAATGTTTTATTTTTTTTAAGAACACAACTTCTGGAAACTAAGCCCCTGCAAAATCAAACTCTTTTATAGTCAACTTCAGGAAAACCATATCACATTAAAAATACAAGGTCACTGGATATTGAAAAAAAATCAAGTAAAGGTTAAAAATTAATGAATCACAAAAATGAAATCTCATATACCACAAAGAAAGCAATCAGGCTGAAGGACTTCAGTACCACACATGGATTGCTTCAGAAAACTAAAGAAATATGCAATTTCTTCTTGTAAGTGATATCACACTGAGTTCTCTTTTTTTCCCAGAAGTACAAATTTCTCACCAGGACCATCAGTACTTTTGATCACGTCACTGTTTGTTGGCTTAGCAAAGGACTTCAGCTCCTGTTACGGAGCAGTGCAGAGACCTCTGACATTTAAGCCCTTTAGTGTGATTCCACAGTAGCCTAAATCCCAGCAGTCACAATCCAGCCCTCTTCTTTGCAGCCATTTGTGTGATCATGCAATCAGCAGTTCAGGCTAAACTGAAAACAGGGAGTTTTGTATGGGTGGAGTTTGGATGGATCAGTGCCTTTAACCAACTCTCTGGCTAATTGTGTGAAAACAGATTGTGGAACTGTATCCCTAGATTCATCTAGCGAGCGTAGAGATAAACAATGCATTACAGCTATAAAGATTTCTGTCTTAAAGGAGCATTGATTTGTAAAGTTAGGCCTGAAACCCAAACTCTGAGTATCAGCTATTCCACCTCCAAAAAAAAAAAAAAAATAAGAAATGAACCCATCTTTCCCTCAAAACATTTTACTTGATTTATTCTGGCTCTGCTTCTTGCAAGGTTACTCTTGCTCCCATTCGAAGGCCATTCAAGCTTTCCTGGTGAATAAGACTTATGCTAATAACATGTAGAATATGCATCATAACAAGGCAAATCCATTAATTACTGAGAAGGATGGATGCAAGGTTTTATCATCGGCTTTCTCCACTCTTGATTTAGAGCCATAAACCAGTTCAGAGAGCTCAACCAGCACAGTCATAGTGAGCTTACAAAAAAATGGTTAAGCATAGCTGAAAACAAGCGCTTATCAAGACTATTATGAAAAAGGGTCGGTGAGATTTATAAGTGGTTCAATTGGTAGATCCTCAAAAGTGCTAATGTTTGACAAAGCTGCTCCCTGTTGTTCCTAAAGGATGGGTACAGACACCTTTTTAGCCTGGGTAACATCTAGAAAGTGATGCATATCCTTAAGTGAGTTTGTGTAGCTGACCTATGACATAAGTTGGCGCTCCCATGTGGAACCACATGGATACACAGCATTTACATGGTTTTCCCAGCAAGTAAATGATCTACACAGCACTTACACGTTCAATACACAAGACATGCTATAAAATATATCACTTGAATTTTGTTTACATGCTTTAATTGTTCTTATTCTGTATTACACTCTGTGCTCAAAGTCAGATCTTTTCAGCCATGTTTAAACAGTGAAGCAACACACTGGTACAGTTAATATACATTTGAAAGTGGAAAAAAATATGTGGGATTTGTCCCTCAGAATGCCTTACTTGCACGGTCCTTCCAGATTCACAGGGAGTGCAACAAATAACTGTGCATCTCTATCAAACAAGTATTACATCAACGCAAGAGTTTTTCAAAGAGTGACTCAGTCATGCCCAAAGTCAGTATTTGACCTCTCACTGAGAAGGGTCTTTGTCAGTCTCTGTGAAAGGTACTGTAATCAGGCACTGCCACACGGCTGACATAGCTGATCAACCTCAAAAAGAGCTACTAGCTAGATCCAGAAATGTTTACCAGGCAGCAAAGAAACAAGAATCTCAAGAAAATTTTTTAATTGTCCTGGCATTTGATAAATTGGATGAATCAGCCAGGTAGGGGAGTGAGAGTTACTGGGAAGATGTACAAAAAAACTCTGAAACTGAACAGACTGCCCTTGTTGCTAAAGACAGGTGACTATACCAAATCAGTTTTGACCAGCCAGTGAGAACCAGTCCAGAGGTCCCTTTTCAGGTGGTCACTGCATAACTGGGAAAACTAGAGCTTGCTACACTTTTTGAATAATTAGTAAAATGCTCACAGCTCATCAGCACTCTGAAAGAGTAAAGCAAGTGAATGTGTTTAAAGCACGGGAAACAGGTCTGACTAGCTCAGGCATAGACACCTCTGGGTTTTTTTGGCTCTTGCTGAAGACAGAGAGCTGTGGGGTGGCCAGGGGCACAGCTGATCTCTCTGGCCTATCCCCAGAAGCTCTGTCCCTTCCTTGCTTCCTTCCTTCCCTCCTTCCATAGTGAGCTGGGCAGGACACCCTTGGGCAGGAGGAGTCATGCACCTCCCCGGTAAGAGATAACAATTTATCTCAGGAATCTCCAAGTCAAAGAGCGGAGCACCACTGCTAAGCAACACACACTGCTGCCTAGCACTTCTGGATTGCTGTATTCGCGTGATTGAGGATTGCTAAATTATATGGTTACTAACCACTGACAGCACTCCTCCTCTGGTTTATCCATCTTGCGAATACGGAGATAATGATGAATAATTAAATTTTAACACATTTCACGATGCGTATTTTTTGTTTTGTACTATTAATTCATAATGACGAATCCAGACAGTCATAGATCTTGGCGTTGAAGAATTGTGTTGGCATAATGAAGCTGGGTGAGGTGGGTATGATTGAGCTAGATGGCAAAACAAATCAGTCTGTCTCATAGACCTATTTTATACACTTGAAGCAGCAGTTTGACTAATTTGGCATCCATTGGTACAAACTCTTTATGTACAGCATGTTCTAAAGGATGAACTAAGTAATGCAGTGTTAAGCCAAAAAAGATGTCCCCACAGGGTGATTGCATGTATCTAGTTCCTTGACGTTTAGGGCATACACAGCCCATTTCTTACAATATTATCAGACCAAACTGGTCATTACTGTCCACTGCCTGTGTGATTACTCCTGTTTGTCATATCCAGATGAAGAAGTCAAACACTCCACATTTGGTACACAAACATTAGTTGAAACCACCAATGGAAAGATAATCAATAATCTCTGTCTGCATGAGGGAGATAGGGAACTGGAAAGTTTGAACATCTGTAAACTATTTTGTTATCATAGTGTAAGCATGACATAAGTAAAAGAATTCACAAGCCCACTTCAGAGGACTGTTTCATCCTGCTTTTTGCCCCTTTTTCAGCCATGCTAGTTTATGATGCCTTGAAGAAAACCCCACCCCAAACATATAAGGACCTATATATGTATAACCATTTGTTCTAGTGACAAGGGCGTAAGTTTCCCAGTATGAGGATCTGCTGAAATTTTATCCTTAGACAGTCCACCAACTAGTGAGCCCACATTCCAGATGAGTGCTGTAACCTGTGCTTTTCAGGAGTTCTGAATTATTTATGTAAAGAGGAACGCCTCCGTTCCTCCAGTTCACTGTGGGTTGCCCCAAAGCTTCTTGGTAAGCACACAGAATACATTAAAACTGCTCTTAAACCCCTGCTTCAGATTAGGCTGAGCAGGGATTTGGGAATATGCCTGTCAACCATTACAGAATGGGGTGGGATAGTCGTTTGGAGGGAAAGGGGTGTCAGAAAAAGTCTAACCTCAGCATAAATGCCTTCTCCAGGAGGGGGGCCAGGGGTGAGGATCTCAAGGAAAAGTAAACACCTTCCTCCAGGCTGAAGATAGGTAGATACAGTGCATTTAAAACAGCCACATAATGTTAATGTTATGCTTGTATGCTGAATTAATGAAGTTAAACTTGTTTTCCAAAATAGCTAAAAGAAATCAGCTTTGTGATTCAGTTTCAGGCAGTTAGAACATATATGGGAAATGTAAGTGTTCACTGATGTAGCTTTGTTTCACTCATTCTGTGGCTCCTAAACCTACGCATTTTATAAATAAATCTTTTCTGACTATAGGTCTTATTTACATTGCAGTCAGACTGAAGCAATACAACACCAAAAGAGGTGTGAAATTCTTCTGGGTGTGTCTTAAGCAGAGTGTTAATGTCAAAACATCATTTCACTATTAAAATGCTAATAATTTTAAGGAAATTATATCCCAAACAGCTACACACATTGCAAGTTATTTGTATGTAGTTTTACACACTGGCAAAAACCAATAAAACATACTGTGGTATACATGGTTCAGTAGTCAAGGATAAGCGGTACCCCAAGATCTTCCCTCCCCACCCAAAGTCACATTGGGTGGCTTTAACAAAACCAGGAATGAAGGCACTTTTCTACACAGCAAATGTCACAGGGGTGCTTCTGTGACCAACAGTCAATGTTGCCATATTCTGCATTTCATCACTATCTGACAAATACCAGGAATATTCTATTTTGAAATTTTTATTTCCATAAATCACAACAGTATTGTTGTACTGATATTCCCAGTCACTGTTTTCTCACTTGCATAATTCCTGGGATCATACCAAAAGAGAGCACAGACAGCTTACTCACACTCACAGCCAGTATATATATATATACTCACACAGAAATATATTAGTAAGCTTTTATGGATGCAGTAGTGTAAAGACAGGCATGTGCACTCAAATGAGTATTTATGAACACCATAAAATCACCATTTGTGATCAGAATGCAAGAAAACCTATTAAAATTACTTTGTTTTCCTTTCTGAATGGAAGACGAGAATAAGCATTTCCCCAAACACCCAAGATCTAATTAAAAATACTGTATTAATGTATGTAAGTAAATAAACTGCTTGGGATTTGTTACTGGTATGTTTTACTGTATCTGTTTCTAGGTATATTACCATTTAGGGACATAAAGCAAGATGTCACTAATGTAGCTGTCAAATACAGCCCAAGCGAATACTTAAAACTAGGCATTTATGAGAGACACTGTGATGTTGAAACCATGCTTAGTACAGAATTAAAAAAACGTTCAGAGATTAATATGGTTTTTGGTTCAAAACTCTACAATAATTTATGTCATTAAAACAAAAAATAAAATTCTCTTCTTCCCTTTTCTCACTGTTTGATTAAAGAAAAAGCCCTACACAGTCTCTGTGCCTTGCATCTCCCCTCTGGATGCCCTGTTCCTCAGCTGATGTAAGCACTGGGGGTGATGCTGACAAACAGGGCACTGCCACTGAAAGAAGCTGTCCCTGCCCCCTCTCTACCTCTTAATTTTCCTGACCACACTGCCCCCATCCCTCCTGCCAGCACAAATGCTCTGTGGTCATACAAGCCAGATCAGGGGACCAGCTCCACTGAAATCTGAGAAGATGTTTAGTTTTCTGTCATATCTGGTCCCCTGTCTGTTTCATTGTACAGTCATATGAATAGTTGTGCTGATGAAAGGGAAGTGGTAGTGCAAAAATGGCAATGAGCTACCAGGGGTTTGTGGGGGAAGACTTCGTCATTTTGGTAACAGTGTTGGCTTAAAACGCAAAGAACGAGTCCCTGATTTAAATAAGAATGTAGACAAACAGTCATTTTGGAAAGAATTGCCCTGATGTGAAGCATTACCTCCAGCTGCTTATAATTCCTCAGCTGGAAAGCTGTTAAAACCAAGCTGTTTTGGTTACTCCTGAATGCCAATTTAGCTATGCAGTAGGTAATCACTGGCACAGTAGGCATGATACCTGCTGTTTTTCACAATGACTCTGACCAAAACTTTAGATGAGAAGTGGGCAAGTCTTTATCATCTTTAGAGTCACATTGATCTCCATATTTGCGGCAGTTCTTACAAATCATACTGATAGGAATGTCTGCTAAGGGGAGAATGAAGGAAAACATGACTTCCTGCAGGTTAGGGGGTGGCTTGCCTCTGGGATTCTCCAGGAATTTCATCTTATCCATGCATTATTGCTCCCAGAGTCCTGGGCAACGGCTGGTACCATGATTTTTCCATTTTTCTGAGGGTGATATTGCTGCTGCTGTTCACTCAGGCTCAGTGAGTGTTTATCAGATCGAAATTCTGTGCAGAACAGATTCAGTCTTTAGGCTTGATGTGAGTCTATGGGGCTCCAACTACACGTTTGCAGCAGAAAAGGCTGTGGCAGTCACTTAAGAAGTCAATGCTTCACCTGTGTCTTACTGGTGTTTGGCAGTTCATTACTCCCCGGTCTCAGTCAGCAGAAGAGAATGCATTCATGGACACTTTAATATAAAATCAGGGCTTAAATCCTTTAACTTAAGTTGTTGGACTCCAGTGAGCAGAAAGGTTTCACTACTGTTTTGATGTGATGAGATAAACTTCAGCAGTAAATGAGGGGCGAAGGAGGAAATCGGCACTAGTATGCTACTTGAATTATTTAAGATGCTGGTATTTGGAATTTCTCACATTACACTTGCAAATCTTGTTATTCCTTATAAGTGAAGACAGATGTTTCTTTTTTTATATCTTCTTGCCTGAGTATAGTTGTAAGTTTAGGATCTTTAATAACATCCTCAAAATCTAGAGTCCTCCTCCCACTACAGCATGAGGTCTGGGGTGCTCTAATGATGGAGCTCCAGTGTCCTGTCATAGCTTATGTCAGTCCAGCACCGTGCAAGGCTGCATCTGGAGCATAAGATAGCAAAGGACAGGTTCTCCATGGCTGTAAAAAGGGTCTACGTTTCTCTGCAGAATATGGAGGTGAGTTGCTCTACATCCAGTACAACCCATATGTATCATGGTTTGCCTTCTAGCCTGTGCTCTCAGGTCCTGGGTGAACATGGGGAGAGCTCAGCAGCACTTCTGTCCTGTTGTCTGGCACAGAGTGGGGAGAGGATGGGGAAATCACAGCTGCACAAGCAGCCTCAAAACGGGTCCTGACAATTCCCTTCCAACTCAAACCATTCTATGATTCTATGTGACTCTACGAATTATTTGTATCCTCTTTTTCACTGAAAAATCTAAAAACCTCAGTATTGCTTTGCCCCTCATATTGCCTTGTCCTACGCCAAAAAGTGTTGTCCGTGTTCTGAACTGCCAATGATATACAGGTGTTATGATTAGATGGTTGAATGTATCTTTATAGCCTTTAAGTTTATGAAGTATCTAAAACAGCTATATCTTAAAGGGCTAAAAATAATCAATGCTGACTGTTGTTACGTATGTAATTAAAACCACAATTAAGGCAATCAAAGGGTAACACACTGACTGCTAAATGAAGTTTCAAATGCTACCATACAGCAATACTTCTATCAGACTTATTCTATCATTTTTATAAATGCTTGTAAAGATACAAAGTATATTATCAATTATGTTTTGCAAAGCTCTCTGCAAATTCAGTTTTACTGAGAGGAAATAATTAGTTACATTCTCAGTTTTGACTCTTAGGATCTCTTGACATTAAAGAATTACACCAAAATGCTCCAAAGAGATGAACAACTCTTCATTAGTATTTCTATAATGCACGTCCTGCCTAGGGTAGTGAATTATGAAAGCAAGACACAGTTAATTCTGCATTACTTTAAAATACTGAGCTATAAACAAGGTTAGTTTAAGAACTGTTTTATAACCACCTCAAGCTTCTTTGCTGAACAGACAGCAAATTTCAGAGAAGAGACCCCTGAAATTCCCTCCAGCTGCCTGTGTTTGAATGTGGGCATGTAATATTGTTACACAATATTATTTCCATTCAGAGTGTTTGGAAATTGCTGGTATTATTTTCTATTTGGAAGGATAAAGTAAAAGAATTTAAGTCAAAGGAAGTTTTGGGTGAGTGAGAACATGAAATTTGACCCTAGTACATGAGCTGAAAAGCACAAGTTAAATGCTAGTGGCTGCGGAAAACAGGAACAAAAATAACAACCCCAAATGTTCAAAAACTACAAAAACAATGCAGAACAAAACTTCTTTTAAAAGTTGTTGTATAACCAAGAATATTAATGTGCTCCTTTGTACCAAGCACGTCTTACAGGTATTGTCAGTTTTGACCAAACAGTAATCAAATCTTATAGAATTTCAGCATAACAAAAAGCATTAGACAACACTGCTGGAGCTAACAGCCTTATTCAACATAAGCAGGTGGTAACAAAACAGAGGCTTTATTGCAGTTTTTATTGACTGTGCATTCTTGCTAGCTACTTTTCTCCATAATTCCTCCATATCATAGTTCTGATATTGTATGGTTGAAGGGCACCCTTATATCTTTTGAAAGCAACAGCACTAATAAATTGTTGGGTTCCATGGACTCCCAAACAAGAAAATGAACTATCTTCTTGTACCTGCCTGCTGGATCCTCTCCTGGCAGAAGATCAGCTCTTATTTTATAAATACTGTTTAAAATACAATGTGGAGTTGCTCTGGTGAAATTACCCTTGTTACTGCCACCTGTCAATCAGTAAAAATGTTTCACATTCATCTCTTGTTGAAGCAAGTGATGCAGCCATGCTCTGCTCTGCTGGTTTTGGACAAAGCTGTGTTAGAGAAGGGAGCAAAGGACTGGAAGCGTTGTGCTACCCCTGTACTGCATGGAGGTAACAGTTCTTAATAAAATACTACCATCATGGGCTATTTTTGATTACAGGTGAGACTTTGGACTGTAGCGTGGCAACACTGAACTAAAACCATTGCACAGATAAGACTCTACATTGCTGTGTTAAGCAAACCCCTGGGACTGTCCCTATGACCATGCCTCATGCCCCACATGGAACAGTTTTTATTCCCATCGCTCCAGTTTGTCTCCTCACCGTTCCTGGACTACAGACTCTTGTAGCCTGACTGCAGGCTCAGTGCCTGCTCAGAAAGGGCCAGTCTGTTTTCTGCTGCTTGGTCTGAGCCACTGGTGATTGCACATTGCAGCTGATGAGGAATAAAATGGCCTCACTCTTGCCTATATATGCAACCTTGGTGTCAAGGCATCTTGTCTGTATGCTGGTAGTTGCCAGGCAAAATTGATGGTTTCTGCCTTGCAAACACCTGCCTAGGACCCCAAGACACCTCTAGGGATGTACATTTGGATGCCATTGGTCTGCAGTAAGAGAAGAGAAAGGAAGGTTGCTATAAGACAGACTGGGGCAGTTCCCAAGACCAGGAACAGATAAACTGCTTGAAGGGACTTTGTAGTCAGGCTAGCTCAGTTTGGCCAGGAGCAGTATGAAGTTGCTGGTTTTAATTTGCTGACAGCAGTGTATGTAGATCCCCTCATTTCATACCCACCATGGTATGTTCACTGTATAGAGAACTTGGATATGTCTCTCAGAACTAGGGATTTTATGCCACAATAAATGTCCAGGAGTTGAGTGTGTAACACCTTTAAGTGGTGGTGAACTGGTTCACCTCGGTGTGAAATCATGGCTATTGATAACAGCTTTTCCATGGGGACAGATTTCCTCCATTACTTTTGTTTGAAAAGTTCAATCTACACTAAAATAATCTGTATCAGAACAAATTTAATCTTTCAGTGGCAGAAACTGTATCTGGTGCCCTGATATTTACACTACTGGGTAAATAGCGAGAGAGAAGATCTAACTTTTAAAATATTCCCAGAGGATATATAAATATTCCCAGAGGAGAGCTTTCTTTTAAATTATGCTCCTCCAATAAAAGGAATATAAACTGTTGCTTGAAAGAATGGAGATTAGTTCAATAGCTGTATCATTAGCTATGGTTAAAGCTACACATGAAGCAATAGTTTTAGTTACATCTATTCCTAACATACATGGGGGTCATGGGAACTGATCCAGTAGACTGGTAAAAGAAAATGTTAACTAAGCCATCAGTCAACTTGCTAAAGCTTTGATGTGGGACGCTTGTCAGTTATCCTTTCTATGACTGAAGTTTTCCAATTCTATGCAAAATTATGCATTATAAATAAATAAATGAATAATAGCAGACCATCTCAGTGGGCTGCTATTATTCATTTATTTATTTATATGCACACTAAGACATCAACTACAGTCAAAACCAAAATAGTTCATTACTAGGTCAGGCTTCCTAATGCGCCTGCATTTTATAGCTTTGAGTTACTAGTTTATCAGAAACTGTGATTCACCTTTAGCCCAAGGATAGCATATTTAATTGACATTTCACAAACCTTCTCCAGTAATTCTATATGTGGAAAAGATTGTACACATATAATATATAATGTCAGCCCCCAAATATTCCTTATGTTAAAATCAGCTGAAGGATTACCTTTATTTCAAGTAAAAAAAAACCCCAACAAACCA
>VZTO01007640.1:9738-34235 GCA_013400615.1 Syrrhaptes paradoxus
CGAGGGGACTATGCGGGGCTGCCCGCGCCCCAGCGCCCCGTGTGCCCAGCCCGGCCCGGCGCTGCCCGGCCGCCCCTCAGCGGTGGCGGCGGCGGCGGGAGGAGACTAGAGGCGACCGTCCGAGCAGCCCGGTGGCTTTCCCGGCCCGAGAGACCCGAGTGGCGAGCGGGGCTGTTGGGGAGGGACTGACAACATGGCTTCCCCACCGCACCAGCAGCTGCTGCATCACCACAGCACCGAGGTGAGCTGCGACTCCAGCGGGGACAGCAACAGCGTGACGGTGAAAATCAACCCCAGGCAGCACCAGGGCTGCTCCTCGTCCAAGCACTGCAAGTACAGCATCTCCTCCAGCTGCAGCTCGGGGGAGTCGGGGGGCACCCGCCGAGCCGGGGGAGCTGGCGGTGGCGGCCACGGCCTCCGCCGGCAGAAGAAGCTGCCGCAGCTCTTCGAGAGGGCTTCGTCCAAGTGGTGGAACCCCAAGTTCGACTCCAACAACCTGGAGGAGGCGTGCATGGAGAGGTGCTTCCCGCAGACCCAGCGCAGGTTTCGCTATGCCCTCTTCTACATCGGCGTGGCCTGTCTCCTCTGGGGCATCTACTTCGGCGTGCACATGAGAGAGAAACAGATTGTTTTCATGGTGCCGGCTCTGGGCTTCCTCTTGGTATGTGTCGTGTTTTTTGTGTTCACTTTCACTAAGACTTACGCCCGCCATTACGTGTGGACTTCACTGATACTCACCCTCCTGGTTTTTGCTTTGACTCTCGCTCCGCAGTTCCAGGCTCTGAAGCCTGTCTCAGGAAGTGGTGACATGTCCAACCGGACTCCCCCGGCAGACCCCACAGACACTTGTCTGTCTCAAGTAGGCAGTTTTTCTATGTGTATTGAAGTGCTCTTGTTGCTTTACACGGTGATGCACTTACCCTTGTATTTAAGCTTGTTCCTGGGACTGTCGTACTCGGTCCTCTTCGAGACCTTTGGTTATCACTTCCGCGACGAGAACTGTTTTACACCTCTCGGAGCCGGCGCGGTTTACTGGGAGCTGTTGAGTAAAGCCTTCCTGCACATCTGCATCCACGCCATTGGTATTCATTTATTTATCATGTCCGAAGTCAGATCGAGAAGCACATTCCTGAAAGTGGGGCAGTCCATCATGCATGGAAAAGACTTGGAAGTGGAAAAAGCCCTGAAAGAGAGGATGATTCATTCTGTTATGCCAAGAATAATAGCCGATGACTTAATGAAGCAGGGGGATGATGAAAGTGAAAACTCCATCAAGCGTCATTCCACCTCAAGCCCCAAAAACAGGAAGAAGAAGCCCTCCATACAGAAAACCCCCATAATATTCCGTCCTTTTAAAATGCAGCAGATAGAGCAAGTGAGCATTTTGTTCGCAGATATCGTTGGCTTCACGAAAATGAGCGCCAATAAATCTGCCCACGCTCTGGTGGGACTCCTGAACGACCTCTTTGGACGTTTTGACCGTCTCTGCGAGGACACTAAATGCGAGAAGATAAGCACTTTGGGAGACTGTTACTACTGCGTAGCTGGCTGCCCAGAGCCCCGGGCAGATCACGCGTACTGCTGCATCGAGATGGGCTTGGGGATGATTAAAGCCATTGAGCAGTTTTGCCAGGAGAAAAAAGAAATGGTGAACATGAGAGTCGGTGTTCACACCGGGACGGTCCTGTGTGGCATTTTGGGAATGAGGAGATTCAAGTTCGATGTGTGGTCCAATGATGTCAATTTGGCCAATCTGATGGAGCAGCTCGGGGTGGCTGGAAAAGTCCATATTTCGGAAGCTACTGCGAAATATTTGGATGATCGTTATGAAATGGAGGATGGAAAGGTGATTGAGCGAGTTGGTCAGAACGTGGTAGCCGACCAGTTAAAAGGTAGGTGCTTGTGTTTTGTTCTCAGTCTTTTTTTTTCTTTTACAAGCAAATATGTTTTCCCCAGTGCATGTTTTGTGCTTGCTGACTTGCAAATTGAACACGTTTTATGTTTAACTCTGCATGCTGGTGGTGGCAAACACCATGGGAATTGCAGAATAAAAGATGCCGTGGAGATAAGTGTGAAAGATCATCTCCAGACTTCAGACCTCTTCAGCGCTCCTTGTGAGAGTATCGCATCGTAGGGAGGAGAAGGTTAATGTGTTTGCTGTCTGCGAGAGGTTTTTGTTTTACTGTTGTGTCATCCTTTAATTCAGTGAGTAAACTTGGTAATTGGCTTCATGTGCCATACATAGAGCATATGTGTTTTGCAGAATTATGTATATCTGTGAAAAGTTTTTATTGGCATTGGTAGAGTTGGGACTGTGAAGGCATTTGGGAAAATGACAGCTGGATTCGCAGAAAGAAATGAGCACTGTAGATTTGGCAGTTTGATACAGCAAGTTGTTACAGCTCGAAGTTGGGCTGGAAAAAGTTACTCAGGTGGTTGAGTGAGCTGGCAGAGGCGCTCCTTTCTGCAGCTCGAAGGATTTGGGGATGAAACTGCAAATTTGCCATTCGGAAAAGAAAATGAGGGATCCTTCGGTTCCCCTCACGGCTTGGCTAAGGGTCCGGTTTCCATTTTTCTGCAGAGTATTCATTTTGAAATGAAACCCTTGACTGCTTTCTAGCAGCGCTCGGAAGCGCGTGCAGGAGCAGTTCCACGCCGAGGGTTTAATTGTCTCGTTAGTAAAAGCCGCGTCTCTAGTGCCGTGCCTTTGTCTCCATGGTTGTCTGCAGTGCTTGTAGCCCGAGGTGGGGAGCGGACGGATCAAAATAGTGGAATATGTTGCAAACCCCTTTTATGCTATGTGAGTTTATTAATAATGTTTATAAATGTCCTCATTTCTATAAAGAGGGTGTTGAAAACAGAGCGGAGGAAACGGCAGGAGTCACAGGACGGCGTTGTGATGGAGGAAGGAGATATTTGTTGCAACAAATGCAAACCGAGGCCGGGATGGTTGTGGAAAGAAAGGTCAGCGAGTAAGGACAGGGAGGGTGTTGCAAAACAGCGGTGGAAGCGGTGGCGGCAGGCCGCTGGCCTGTGGCAGGTGCTTATTTTGATGTGACACAAATACTTATTTTTGGTGAGCTGGCTGTCCGCGTGCGTACGGCAACAGGGCTGCAACGAGAGGCGTACGGGGAGGAAGAATATCGACAGTGACATTGGTGGCTGGAAGCCATAGAGCTGAAGCAGATGTGTGTCCCTGGGCTTCGGCTTTCTGTTTAGCTTCTAAAAGTACAAATTCAGTTAATTTCTTTGAAAACTGTTGGCAGTGATGTGTTTTGGTGGAAGTGTGCTTTCAAGAAAAAAGAACGGGACGTAGTCTAAGCTGAATCTTGCTGTGCTGGTGGAAATAAATCCAATAGGTTGCAGAGGAACAACCCTGTGATATTTCCATCTACCTTTGTAGCAACAATGAAATTAAGTATTTTTTGCTAAATTTGTGACTCTGTTCGATACCGTGAATCACAAAGTGACATGAACTTACTTGTGGAGACTGACAGTACTGCTCTGAAGTATTTTTATTTATTTGTTTATATTTTCTAGGAGATTACAAGAGCACAGTGTAGAGCAATGATGCCCCATGCCAGAAGTGGTTTTTTCGTGGCCTTTCTCAGACTTCTGTCCTTGGTTACGTTTATTGCGGAGGGGCACGCGTGGGCTGCTGTGCCTCGTCAGTGCATTGGTTCAGGTTTGCAGCTCTGGGTGCCTTTCGCAGGTCCTGCTTTAGGCGCTGCAGATGGACTGCATTCCAGCAGTCTAGATAAGATGAAGTGTGCTTTGTGGACTGTTTTAATGGTCTCTTCTCACCCTGAAACCTAACTATGAAAGCAGCTGGAGTATGTAGTAAGAATAGCTTCAGTGAGGAATATGGGTTGGCTTGGGTTTTTTTCTTCCCCCCTTCCTTCTGTATTTTGTTGTGGAGCTGTAATTAGCTTCCATTTCTTATCAACGTTGTACGTAGTTGCAGAAATCAGAGTCTGGGTGTACTTTTAAACCGAGCAAACCTCTGCCATCACCACCTTTATCTGCAGGTCTGTGGCACGTGTAGTCCCTTCCCCTGCGGCGCCCAGACCCTCAGGCACACGTGGGTGCTGCAGAACTGCCCATTTTTTCCTGTTTCCTCAGCACTTTGTTCCGCAGTCAGATTACTTGGCTGACAGGTAAATGGCATCAGGAAAAAAAAAAAGATGCAGTGATAAAAGCAATCTAACAGCAGTGCCACAGGCTGGCGTCTGGAACCTGCTGCAGGGGAGGGTTTTGGGAAGGAGCAGCTCCGAGATTATTTAATAGAGGAAACCGAGATTTTACCTCTTAATTAATTGTCCTCTGCCAAGCACCTGCTCAGTTTTGGAAACTTTGCTTTACGATTTTCCCTGAGAATTTGTTGATAGTAGTGACAGAGAAGAGGAAGTTTGTGGTGGTTGTTTAATGGTCTCATACGTCGCACTCTTTTCAAGTGTGAAAGTGCTGTGCAGATAGCAGACAGAAGCTTTGTTTCCCTACAGGTACTCTACTTCTCAGCTTCTTTTCCACCTTTGGTATTGTAATGCTATCCTATTTTTTATGTTTTATGTCTAGTGTATCATCTCTTGATTGTCTGAGCTCCTGCAGCAGTCACAGCTCTCTTTCTGAGGGTAAGTCAACAGGATGAAGTCAACTCCTTGTAGAGCAGAATGGGAGGTGTGGAGGACTCGGTGCCCATGTTACGCACGTTTTGGAACGTTCTGGACTGGGTCTTTGAAGAAAAGTACCTCTGTGGTTGGAGCACATCAGGCGTGCTCCGGCAGCGAGTCTTTTGGCAGGGTTCACCCCGAAGGAATCGGGGTCCAACTCCACAGTGTGCGTGGAGGCAGGGTCTGTAGCAGTGAGCTGGGCACGCCGCTTCCAAACTGCGCTGCCCCTTCCCTTTGAAACGCTCGTGTAGGGGGACCCTGAGTTAGCCCAGCGCTGCTCCTTGGTTTTTGGAATGGATGAGTCAAAACTAAATTTTTCTCTCCTCCTCCTGTTTTGAATTTTTTTTGTGCAGAAATATCTTTTCTTCCTGCTTTGATGTTTCCTTGGCTCCTTATTGCAAGAAGTGGGGTCCTGCTGCGCTCCCTTGTGTTTCTGACTTCTGAATTAAGTAGATGGTGTTTAAAACAAACCAACAAAGAGACCGAGCCATTGATGACCTTACAATGTTTTTGCCTATTGCTGACTGCTCTTTGTTTTAAGATTGCTTAGGCCATCTGTTTTCAGGGCACCTGATCCCCTTGCGTGGGGGGGGAGCACACAAGAGCAATGTTGCGGTGATTTTTTTTTTTTTTTTTTTTGAGGCTTCAGATAAACCGTAGACATCAGCTCATTTATATCTTCCATAATAATTTTTCCATAGGACTTGAGACAATTCACTTTTTCTGTTTTCTTGCTAAGCTCCCTAGCAAATAGATTTACTGAAGGCTACGAGATGCTGAGAGTCACATAATACAAGTTAATGTGTCCCTGCTGGACTCTGTGGAGCCAGAGACCTCTTCTCAGGATATAAAAAGTTCTGCTTATGGAAATATTTTTGTTTTGCTCTGTTCTTCTTGCTTATTTGCCTCTTTCTTGTTACTTAGGAGGTCACAATATTGCTGTTTGCCAACCAGCCAGCAACTCTTCCAGGAATACCAGGGTCACCAGCATCTCTTTTTTTTTTTTCTTCTTTCTTTTTTTTCTGAGTGCTTAAAATATGTCAGCATGTTGGGGCAAGAATGCTTTCTCTGTGTTTTTAGACCATGGCACAATGGAACCGTGATCTCATTTGGGGTATTTGTATGTATGCTGATGCTCTAATAAGAGTCATTTTAGTAAAGTTCCCGTTAAAAAATAAATTTCCCGAACTTTCTGCAGCAAGACACCTCCTTGTTCAGCTTGCCTCAAGGAAGGGCTTTGTCACTGAATTTCTGTTAGAAGCCCGTGAAGGTACAGACACGTTTACTCTGTGTTTGCCGGTTGCTTCAGCATGGATAAAAGGTGGATCTTGTGCGTGCTGTCCCCTGGCTAGCCACGCCGAGCCGTTGGTGGCCTGGGAGGGAAGGTCAGCTTTTGCGGTGCGTGAAAATCCACCAGCTCACCTGTGGCAACTGGTGGCTGTTCTGGTAAAGCCTGTCAAAGATCTGTAGCTTACTGCGTTGTCTTTCGCTGGTTTCTTTTAATATCTGCTTTACTTCTAAGCTAAAATAAAGTAAATCAGTTATAAAAATGGCTGTTTTGCTCGATAGCGAAACCTTTGAATGCGACCTGAGGCTATTATTTCTCTGCAAATAGCCCAGCTGCTGGCGTGGGGGCAGCCTGTGCCCCACGGGGTGCATTTCCCTTGGCAGACCCTGGGACCCCGCTCTGCCCGGTGACCTGATACTCTGCCGCTCCTCCAGGTTGGGTTACAGGGAACACAGCGCAGTCTCAGACGAGGCTGTGAAGAGAAGTCATTGAGTTTTCCTTCCGTTCCTCCCCTCTGCAGCCGGTCGGGGGGACCCCGGTTACACCCTGACAGCAGTGAAGTGTCCCCTGCCCGCCCTGTCCTCGTGTCCTTTTCCAGCCCCAAGTGCAGGGGACCTGTAGCTGTCGTGTGCTTCTGGAAGTTCGCAGGGAGATGAAAGATGAACGTTTTCTTCAGCTTTTTGAGCCCAGCTTGCTGGGAGTGGTGTAAAAGTAGAAGGCTCGTGGCTGTGCCAGCAGGACGGCTCTGCAACCCTGGGGCAGAGTTGCCCTGGGGCTTGGCTAAGAGCAGCTTCAGCGTCTGCCTGGTGCTGGTTTTGGGGTGCGGGCAGGAGGTCAGGGCGTTTGCCTGGTTTGTGTCTTGCCATCTGCTGCGCAGGTCTTCCTGTTCAACCTCCAGTTTCATCGTGGTCAATAAATACAGATCTTCAGGAGCTGGCTTTTTGTATTTAGTTAACTCGTTTGTGAGAGCAGATGTAATTCTGGTTTTGGTGTTTTCCAACACTAATCAGGTAATCCAATGCTAGTGTCAGGCAACAGCTGATAATAGAACAAATGTCATTTGTTTTGAAGTGGCAGTGAAGTAGGCATGTGGACATATTTCCACGTTCCCACAAAACAAAATTCTCTTTCTGACTGAGAAAGGAAATGTCAGCGAATAATCAGTTTATCAATTTTACATCATCTGACCTGTGAACTGTTACTATTAAGGTAGTAGTTCATGATCTTATTTTCAGGTGTGAGACCGAAAATAAAATATCCTGCACAGGTTGACTTCAGTCCTGTATTTAAAAAATGGGAAGTATTCAGTGACAGACAAAGAATTATAATTAGAGGTAATTTGCATGAAGGCGTGTTGCCAGGAAGAGGTAAATTCGACATTGATTTAACATTGTGACATGATCTGTAATTTTACCATGTAATAGTAAGACGAAAAGCAGGTAAATAGTGAATGTAGTTGCTCAACGTGGTTCTTGTCAAGGCTTCACCTGGTGAAGATGTGTTTTATAGCTATAAACAAATGAAAGAACTTTGTATGGAAACCTAGGGATTGTTGAGCGTTCCAAATATCTTACACGATACAATGACATAACTTTTCCTGACAGTAAACCCACAGATCTGTGCGTTGGTGCTGAGCAGCCTTACTGCCAGGTAGCTTTATGACCTCTGCAGAAATGTCACAACTTCTCCAAACAGTGAGGAAGATCTGTTGAGTTGCTCGTGGGTTTATGCAAGATCAAGCAGAAAAAGATCTCAATTTAAAAATGCACTCAAGCTGGCTTTATTGTTTAAGGGAAACTTGGATGTTGGCTTTTGAGGCTTTGAGTTTTGATACCATGCTTTAGGGCTAATTTGACTGCACACAGTGAAAAATAACTCATCAGCATCGTTACCATCTGTGTAGGATTCTCCACTTTGTACGGGGTGGAGACTGGCTCTAACCGTGTACTTTGTTTAGGAGCAGGGGCTCCAGTTCCAATTTACGGTGTGTCCTGACAGTAATGAGCAGATGAGCCGAGGCAGTACTGACCGGCTGGCTGTGAGTGTTGCAGCTCCGCCTGTGTCAGCCCCACGTAAGCCCTGCGGAGTGGAGTGACAGACATTAAGACACATCCTAGGAGAGTTGAAGGGAGCGTGGCAGGAGCAGGGTTTTATTCTGGAACATGGGAAAGGTGAGTGCTGGAATCAGATCATGTAATGTTGGAGGGATACCATGGCTTCTGCTGCGTTTGGTCGTCATCTGCAGAATCTTCCATTTGTGTTTCTCTCTTTGGCTACCCAAAATATAAGAGCTGCAGTGTAACCACGTACCCTACAAATAGCGCATCTGGGATCTCTGCTTCCTTCTTCGTGTTTACATCAGTACATCTTCAGAGGGAGGGGAGGGACCACTTAAATGAAGGAGAACTTCTTTAAAGAAAAACCTTGACACCGTGGCTCTTGTGGGAAAAAGATTGATGGAAAAGACAAAACAAAGTCAAAGACACATAATTTATACTCATCTTCTGTCATGAGGGGGATGCATGATTTGAATGGGTTGTTTAAAACTCTTCTTGTGGTTATTTCACAATATCTACTTCATTTCTCCTTCTGGCAGGCAAAGTGTGCAAGAATTTACATTTACCACTTTCAAACAAAGTACAGTTACGTTGGATTTCAAGTTGCTGTAGATTGTCCTGGAATATTGCTAAAAATGAGTAAATAAAAATTATTTTCTGTCATCTATAGTTGGTGTGTAAGCTGCCTCTCTCTTGATCCTGAATCACAAGCTCCCTCCATCCATCCTGGCTCTGTAAGGAGAGACAGCCATTCCTCTTTCTTTTACAGCTGACACTTGAAAATTCTCTGCTATTTTTAGATGATTTTCAATCTCTTTTCTGTCCTTTGAAAAGAAAGAAAAAAAAATCCTAGCCTTCAAATTTTTAACTTCCAGTGGGAGTTGCTGTTGCAAAGAAGCCAGCTAATCAGTAGTCTCATTAACACATTTTAACGGGTTCTGTTATATAAATGTGCATTGTGATGATGGCTGTTTCATAGGTTCGTAGGAAATTGTTGGAACTCGGTTTAAAACAAAGCCAGGCAGGTTTTGAAAGTGTAGCTGCTTGCTCCCAAGTAATAATTGTGAAAATATACAGTGGCATCCAAAGGGGCAGTCAGAAGAGAAGTACCGAGCGGAGGCTGTACCCTGATGTTGCAGCTTGTTCGTCGGGGCACTGGTACTGTCAGGTGCTGGGACAGATTTGTCTGGTTAGGTATTTGTCAGTACTGGGCTGTACCAGAAACCTGTACTGCCATGCCAAGCCAAGTTCTTTTCATCAAATGAATGTTCTCTTTCTTTCTTTTTTTTTTTTTTTCTTTCCCCAAATGTTTTAACCTAGAGCACTAGACTTGCTGGATATATGGCTTTAGGGATAAATATTTTTCATGGTTCTGAAATTACTTTGTGAAGGAACAAAACGTTCTGGATATATTTCTTCATCAGGCATCCCTTGGACTCAAAATGCCCCTTACAACTGCCTGAAAACTTTTTTGGGTTTGTATTTGCTACAGTAGCTGAGTGTGGGAGTTCTTAGCAAAGCATATGAATAGCAATGATTATATTGCAAGTCTTTATTTCACCGATAGCACTTGCTGTTCCTCTTGTTGCACTTCTAAAGCTGTTGTCTTCAACTTGGCTTGATAAATTTAGAAATCCCGTTATTGTCATAAAATAGCATTACATATAAAATCTCCAAAATTGGAATAGTGCAGAGGAAGTAGTGGAATAAACTCCACTAGCTTTCCTTCTGTCTGCTGCTTAACATGTGCAGAAACATGCAGACAGAGGAAAATGTCTTTTGCCAGACCTGTAACATCTTGAATATCTACTGGTCAAAGAGCAATTTGCTTTCCTTTTGCCTTTTTTTTTTCTTTTATTCCCCCTTCAGCTCTCGGCTGAAGTTAACTCCCATTCCCTGTGATTCCTTACAGCAGAGGGGAGGAGAGGGGCCACGCGGAAAGAGCCGAACAGCATCCACATCCCGCTGCCTCTGACTAAGGCTGGGGAGACTTAGATTCCTTCCAGTCTTGTTGATTTACAGGCCTTCATGGAAAAATTCCTTTTTTTCCAATCTTGAGAGAGAGGAGGAGAAAGTGGAAAGCAAAGCTAATCGATAATCAATAACCACAATACTAACAACTGTTAATATGCTTTAAGAGACAAAACAGCGGCGGTTTGGTTGGCTGTGCTTAACTGCATGATAAGCAAAGAGAAGTCTGTAATTGAAATCAAACATGCCGTTAAATATTGATTCAGCCTACGGCAAAACTTCTGCATCTGATGCTGGATGATTAATTCTTTGCATTCGTTAGATAAACAAGGATATTTGAGTTAGAAATGAAATCTTGTTGTTTTTTAAATGTGCAGCTTTGATGTTTGACTTGGATGCATATGCCTAATATATGGAACAGAAGGTAATTTTTTTTTTTCTTTGCCTTAGGTCTGCTGTTTTCACAAGGCTTCCCTGGTAACCTTGTGCATAGCTGTTGCCGGTAGTTCTGGGGATTAAATTCTTGCATTCTTTCACTCTTGTTTAACGGACATGTGAAGTCCTTCCTGTAAGGTACTAAGTGCCTTTAACCTCTGACCAACTTGGATGAAAATGCAACAGATAAATCTCTTGGAAATGCTCAGGGCCTGACAGGACTGGTGTTAGAGACGGGATGTGGAGAGGAAACGTTCCTGTGAGGGCATTATTCGCAAAGAGACCAGGTGCAGCTTTAGCTCCAGATTTCCTTTGTTTAGACAGCGTGATGCTTAGTAAGAGCTGTCAGTGTTCCTAGGAGGTCTGCGTTTGGACTGCTCTAAGAGAAGCAATGGCCACAGGCTTCCAGAAGGACGATGGAGGCTTGGCAGTGTTGCCCATGCCCACAGTGAAATTACACCAGCAGATAATCAGACTTTGATCCAAGGCTTTTGTAACCTTTCCCATCTATTTCCAGCTTTTTAAACTTGGTTTTGATTTGATAACAGTATCTAGGAAAGCAAAAGGATTTTACTTATTTTGCTCTGACTCCCTGTTTGGGACTGACCTTGCTAGTGGGATACAGGTTATGGAGGAGATTTTATCTCGTATGGACGTGTAAGTTACTAATGAGACAATATAAATTATATTTAATGTTTTACTTGCTGCTTGCCAATGTAGCATCAACTAGAAGCAGAGAGCATTCTTAAAAATACCATGTGAAGATGAGAAAATCCATTATAAGTTGTTTCATAATCCCAATAAACCATTTAAGAGAAACACACACACCCCACGCCTCACCCCAGGTTCTGGAATCTGTAACGATCAGTAACTGGATTTTTCTGCTGAGGATGTTAAAATAACATATACGTCTTAGGTTATGAAACATTGCTGC
Source organism: Syrrhaptes paradoxus (assembly GCA_013400615.1). Taxonomy (NCBI): domain Eukaryota; kingdom Metazoa; phylum Chordata; class Aves; order Pterocliformes; family Pteroclidae; genus Syrrhaptes; species Syrrhaptes paradoxus. The sequence continues at coordinate 21,094 of VZTO01007640.1, forward strand.
TGCTGGAATTTGCTGTGGATACAGAAGTAAACAAAAGGTCTGCTAGTCTTCACTGAAGTCATGTTTTCTAATCTGTGTTGGATACTTTAATTTGGTATTGGAGGATAGTTTTCCACAAATAAGTCCAGAAATCTTAATTACATGAGGCTGTTGTTACTTGCTTTTTATGCCGATGCATGTATGTGTGTATATCTCGTTGCAGTAAACATGTGCATTGTTAGGGTTTCTTTTGTGAAAATACTCCGAGTTGTCTTTGTGTGCTGTTGTTTCTGAGTAATCAGATGCTGGGATCATGTTTAATCAACTTGGAAAGTGCTTAATTCTTGGAGCACGAATGACCAGATGTTCATCAAATGGGTGATGTTTTAATAAGCCCTGTTTAGCTGTCTGTATTTAATAGGGAGCACCAGAAAATCTACCTGTTGATAACAGAAGGTGGTAGGTGCATCTCAGAGAGCTTTTCAGAGCACTCTCGTCTTTAGTGGTGGTGGCTGCAGCCCGGGTGGGACCTGCAGGAGACCCGCTCCGGAGCAGGAAGGACGGTGGTTGCGGTGAAGTGCAGATGTGCTTGGATCCCATCCACGTGCTCGCGGTAACTGCGCCTGCCACCTCCTGCTCTGTCTGATGCAGGGGATGGAAAAAAAGGAGATAAAGGATGGATGCCATTTTTTAAAATGTGCAGGCGAAGGCTGCTGAGAGGAAGGTGCTGGTTTGGGAGCCCTGGTGAAGCGCTGGGAGGACTGTTGTGCTTTGTGGCTTGCCCCTGCTTGGGGACAGACCGTTTGGCGATGGCTGTTTGCTGTTGAGGAGTTGGTAATGATTTTGTGTCCATAATCAGGTCCTGAAACTGAATCAGACCATACGGAAAGCATTTTTGGTCAGGCACAGTGTTTTCGAAGTGTTATAAAAAAATGTGTGCGTGATTTGGCTATATTTAAAATGTAGTGCATCTGTTAAGCATTTCATTCTCTACAGGCTTTCAGGAGGTGACAGAGTTGGAAATTGTCTTAAAATTTAGATGAAGATTTTTTCCAAGTTAGGATATTTGCCTGCTAGGCTTCTGCACTTTCAGTGCTTCAGTGAAGTAGTGCATTTGATAAACACGTAGATAAACTGCATTACGTATGTATTTTGGGATTTAAGTTATTGATTTGCTTGTGTGAGCCTACTATCAGCCATAGACAAGGGTGCAGCCGATACAGTCCTGAGTTTGTGTGCGGTGGTCTGCTGCTGGAATGGAGAGGGCCTTATGGCACTGGGTTGTGCTGACAGCGTGTTACTTGTCTGAGTAAAGGATTTGTTAATTCTTGCACTGCTTAGTAAGCCCAGGAGTTGGACTGTGCCCCTCCAATGTCTGATGCAGCTTTTTAAACACTAAATCCTCCTCGTTCAAATGGCACTCTCTGTTAAAATTTACAGTTCTGATCCTTCCGTTTCAAAGAAAAGCCAGTTGTTGTTAGCAGAATTATTATATATTATATATATTATTTGTGGCAATAATGTGCTTTTTGTGTGTGTTTTAATGTGCTCTTCAGGGCTTTATGGTAACACAACAGTCTGTCTGGGGGAAATACATAAAGCTCAGCTCAGGAACTGCAGTTAATATACGGTGAGTGTGTCCACAGTGCATCTAAATAATACAGCTTTAAATGAAGCAAAGGACTTTCACAAATACAGGTACAGAGAAGCGGTGTTCTAGAAGTCCTTGCTGCTGTATTGAGGTGATTCAGTATAAAATGAACACAGAGTACAAGAGTTAAAGCCGTTAACACGGTCTTTGGGGTGAGAAGGATGGCTGGGAGGGTTGGTAAGGGTTTGAATTGCCCTTTCAGTGCGTATGTGAACTTACAGCTGCTGCAGTGACGATTAGAAGACAATCTTACGGAAAATCAGCCCGTGAAGTGTAGCTGATATAGGTGTCATTGAAAGGGTTAATCCTTTGGTCTTTATTCCAAGAAGGAGGCACTTCTCGGAGTGGTATTGAATTAATTAGGAAGCCTGTGCCGCTCCCTGGGCTTTTCAGCGGTGGGGAGCCGGTGGTGCCGAACCCCAGCGAGGTGCACCCTGGCACAGCGCAGGCACAGAGCAGCGACCCGGTAGCGCTGATAAGTTCTTCCAGATGTGCTGTCCCGCTCCAGCAGAGGGGATGTGCATTATGGAAACACGGAAAGAAGGGATGGCAGCTGGAATTCAGTAATCTGGCAAAACCAGCACGGATCCCATCCCCACGCTTGAGTTGGCATGGCTCTGTTAGACCTCGTGGGACAAAGAAATAGCTTTCAGTTTTTGAGCGTGGTTAGCTTTTTTTTTCCTGATGTGACCTTGGCCTGCCTCATATATTGAAGAAAACCCCCTTTCTTTCAAGAAAACCTAAAATAAATGTCTTGATTGATATACATTTGGATATTTTTATACTAATATGTGGTTGAACCATAACAAATGGAGGATGAAATTGTACTCTCTGGTATTTACTCCTTCCTTTCCATGGTCAGGGGAGAAAAATCTGCCACACAGGCACAGTGCACAAACCGGAAAGATCACCGGGTATTGGAATAACTCGTGTGGATTAAATGTGTGCCACTTGTACGTGGGACTGTGGTAGAGTGAGCCAAGGGCTGGGTTTGACACCTCTCTCTAGAGTCCCTGTCTTCAGTTTCTCAATGAATAAACTCCTCACCTGTAGCTGTGTAGCCCGTTCCTGAAAGACCGTTGTCTAGACGTTCCACTGGATGGATTGTTTTTCCGAGGTGCCCGTTCAGCACTCTGCCATGGGAGGTAAGCTGTCCCTGATCACACTCCCGCTAGAGCTGTTGTTGGGTGTCTTGGTGTTGAGTGGTGTTGCTGCTAGCTCTAATAAAGCTTCTGGAATAGTTTACTTCGGTTTCCTGTTCTGTGGAGTTTAGCTATGGCCAATATAAGGTTTTTTATGTGAAGCTTACCAGACACATACTGAAAATGTGACGATGAAGTGTTGGCTTGCTGTAGCTGAGATTTCTCCTGTACCTTCTACTATGTGACTCCTAAAATCAGGTTTAAATCCCTGCCTGTCACACGTGTTCACTTCTAAAATGTATTAGTGGTGGAATGAGCAACACGAAGTGCTGGTGGATCGGGTAATGAGCTCGTTTATTGATAAGAAGCTTTGCTAACGCTTTGTTGACAGCAATTCCCAAAATGCTGCATTGGAGGTTTGTCCAGGAATCCAGGTGTTTGCTACTGCAGCAGTTACATAGACTAACGAGTGAGTAGTTAACATGAGTGGTATTGTTCCATGGGACACAGGGTGCGTTGCTTGATAATTCTTCCTTGGACGCTGTCTGCAAATATTTTTTGTGCTGGGATGGGAGTGTTTTCTCGTATCCCATCACAGTCTCACGTTTTCTACTTAGAGCATTTTTCTCCCCATGTTGGAGTAAGGGGGAGTATAGGGGAAAACTGTACTTTCCCTTTTTAGGATGGCAGTATAAGCAATCTGAGAAATAATTTGAGGTCTTGAAAAGGTAAATCTGTGTTTGGACATTAGACTGAGAAGAGATGGGGGGGCTGCGGAGGTACCAGCTGCCTTTGCTTCAAAAACAAGGTGAAGAATTGCGGGTTCAGCACAGCAGCATCTGAAATCTCTTCACCGACACGGGGAGGTGCAGTATGTGTGAGGAGGAATGTCCACTTTGCCTCCTCAGTAACTGCTCATCCTGCAGCCTGGTGTTTGTTTTGCTTTCCCGTGCTTGGGTGGCAGATTCTCATTAGCGATGTTTTCCCCGTTGCATCTTTTTATTTGGTTTTCAGTTCCTGCACTCCTGGTTGGAGCTGAGTGTTGTGCCTCGAGACTGGGAGAGAAGTTGTCATGAAGTGTATTTTTCAGTAGTTTTTTTTTCTTTAATACAAAACAGATAATGATTTATCTTTCTGCCTGCAGTGTAGTTCTAGAAGAGAGAGGGTTTTTACGTGGCGTGTATTTGGGAGGAAGGAAGTCATTCTTTAATGGTCTAAAATTTTCTGATGCTGCCTAGCATTTGGGACGATTCACGCTGTTTCCTGAAACAGAATTTAGCTTTTTGGATGTTGGAGACGGAAAGAGCATCGTGCAGCAGCAAAAGTATATCCGAGATGTTTTCCTGTTGTTTTTTAATAAGCTCTCCCCAGAGTTAGTTCCAAGACCTTTAGAACATGGGGGAGCCTCTGCTTGTCCCATGTGTAGAAGAATTGATTGATCCAGTATCATACCCAGGTAGTATTTTACTATTTTGAATACATGGACTACTTAGCTTGACTTTATCTGAATACTACTGCTGTTGTGAACGTGGCTCCACGTGTGCAGAAAATACATTATTTTGTTTATGTTCCTATCAACCAAGACAGCAAAGAGACCATGTATATAATGCTGCATAAAAATCAGGAAGGTGAGCGCTGGTGGATGTTCACAGCACAGTCAGTAGGTTGTTTGGTTCCTTCATCTTTGCTTTTAAAATTTACTGTTGTGAGATTTGGAGCTTTAATGACTTGATTTTTTAAATATATTGGATTTTTAATTTAAAAAAAATTTAAAAATCTACTTAATAACTAAGAAGTTAGTTGGAAGAGCCCACAGTGTTTGGAAGGAACCTGAGGCGAAAGGCAGGTGAATGGCTGATGAGTAGTTCCGTGGTCTTCTGAGCACAGAGGTGATGGTGCTTCTCAATTTCGTGGGCTCAGATGCCGGGGTCTCTTTGTGGACGTTAGTTTTTCTTTTTGGATGCTCCTTTACATTCTTGCCTGCAGATTTCAGGGGCCGGATAAGAGTTGAAATTTCTCAGGGAAGCACAAGCTCCTACCCATGGTAACTTGTGCGGTTCTAAAGAAAGATCATATTTGCTGGAAGATCGTCCTCCCTCCTCCCAAAAACCTGACAGCTGTTTTAAGAAGTTATTTTCAGGCTGGAACGTGAAACTTGGAAGAGAACCAGACTCCTTTATAAACAAACTTAGCAGTCCCGTCCCCCCCTTAAAAATTATTCTGTACTTTTATTTCCAGTTTAATGCAGTTGATCATATGTTAATGCTGTTGTTTATTTCCCCCTTTTTATTTCCTTTAATGTTCTTTAGTGTTTGCTAATAACTCAAAAGCATAAAGAGCTGAAGGTCACGGCGGACTTTGTGGTGGGAGCTGCAGGGGTGTTTCCAATGCCGTTTCCTGGCGTGGAGTGGGTTGTGAAAGAGGAAAGGTCGGATTTATGGATACTGGTATTAGTGTGGTTTCTAGCCCTAGAACTGAAGAGCAAAACTTACTTCTGAGCAATATCTCATATATTTTGCTGCAAGTTTCCAAGGTCCCATAGCACCATGGTAGCTTTTCTCAAAATATTGTGGCTTATTTAGATAAATTTTCAGTATTTGTTTTCTTTGTTCTCTTGCAACTGAAGATAAGCCCCGTAGGCATTATAGCAGCAAAATATTTTAATGGGATGGAAGCTGTTACAGGAGAAGAGTTATTCTTAAATCTTCTTTTGTATTTTTAATTACCCATTAGATTGTATCTTCTGAGAAGTGAATTAGAGGAGGAATTTTGGGATGGTGGTTGGGAAAACTGGGAGGCAGCGGGGGAAGCAGAAGTCAAAGGGATGTGGGGTGGCAGTGCTAAGGAAGAGACTGTAAGGAGATGAAATCTGTTGAAAATGAATCTGAATCGCTTTTTGTGGGGTGTTCTTGTTTGGTCCTTACATCTTATGAATTTTGTTTCAATAATGGAAGAAACAAACAAACAAAAAAGTTAAACAAATGGGAACAGCAACAACAGCTTAGGGAGAAGTTAAGGAACTCTCTGTAGGGACTGGTTTGGGTGTCTGCCGTGGGGCAGGTGAGTGCCTGGGCGGTCAGCACGCTGTTGAGCCTTTTATTGCTCCGGTGAGGGCAATTTACCGCCTTCCAGAAGGGATCAGAAAGCTGTGAGTAGTGATGGATTGCTGCTAGAACAGCTTAGCTGTGCTGCTGTAAATAAAGATGCAGTATTTCAACGAGATGGCATTAAAAGAATTTTAATCCTCTTTTTGAATTATTTGGCATAGAACTATTGCTGATTTACTGCGGGGGGAGATTGTTGTTTTGGGGTTTTTTTGGTGTCATGCACTGTCTGGCTTGTCCAGGACACAGAGTAAAAGAGAATTGCTCAGCTTGAAGTGGGTAGAGGCGATCTTTGCTATCACCAAAAGCGACACGGGTCAATAATGTAGTGCTAAAGCTACGCCTTGCCTTCCTCCTTGCGTTCAGTCCCCGGCAGTCTTGGTAGCACAGCCCGACAGTGTGTTTGCAGAGCAGCCCGGGGAGGCACGCGGATGGATGCCAGTTTGCCCACGCAGGGTGCAAGCGGGTGACCCAGCTGTGTGTTGGTGTGGCCGTACCCGTTTCTGGAGGGGAAGTGTGGGGTTGGACAGATAATCTTGCGCTCACCCCACCTCCCAGTGACAGCTTGCTGAGCAGAGAAAGGTGCTTCACAGAGTTAGCTCTCCTTTTTTTTTGTTTTGTTTTCTTTTTTTGACACTTAGTCAGTCTCTGCTTCTCATTACCAGAGGCAGAAATTCAACACGCAGTGGTGTTCATTTTTATCTTTATATGCACACAAGTGTAGGTATAGAAATAAATGCATTGATTCTCTTAGTTTAGAACTGAAAAAAAAAAATATTCCCAGCTGATGCTTTGGGGGTTTGTTTTGCTTTTAATGGATGCTGCAGCCACATAAAACACCAGGATAGAGGCTGGGTGTCTATGAACATTCTGGCTGTCAGTGAAGCGGTGCCTCTGCTGCAGAGGCCGCCGGTGTCCCTGGCAGGTAGATGGGACAGCCCGGCTCAGCAGTGCCCATGTGTGAGCAGGTCTGGCTGTTGTGTCTTCTGCTGCTGGGTTTATCTGTGTTTGCCTTGGCCAGACGGATCCCCGTCCGCTTCAGTTAGCCAGGCCTGGGTTTGCAGCGCCGGTGATCCCTGCTCCGAAGGTGTTTTTGTTGTGGGTACGCTTGTGTGGTAAGTTTTTGTGCTTACAAATGCATTTACTGTTGGAATTTAGAAGCCTTGCCGTAAGGTTTCCAGGTCTGTTGAACTGGAAACTTCACTCATGCTGTCTAAACTTGCAAAACCAAACCGGGCATAACTATTTGGAAAGGCTGTTGTGTGAGCTGTTCTTTCTGTGTATTTCCCAAATTTATATTGCAAACAGTAAGATGAAAGTGAAAAAACAGGTAATTGGGATGAAAGTAGGAGCCATGAGTAGTAAAAGACCCGTTTCCCTTTGGCTTTGTGTAAGCAAGCGCACACATGTATCAGGAAACATTCTCAAATATTTTCTTATTTTTGTTTTTTTATTATCCACTAGTACAATTGTACAGGCTTGCTTGTTGATAAGCAGGTAAGTATCAAAGTACTCGTATCAAAGATTAGGAAAATAAACTTGGTTTTCTGATTGAGACAAAGTGGGTAGGTGATGGAAACAATATGCGTGTGAGGGAATGTTCCCTGAGGCCGGTGAGCCTGGGGACTTCATTGGTAATGTTTCAGTCTTGTCTCCCCTCCTGGCTGAGAGGCGTTATCACGTCATTTACTGTCATGTTAGCAGTCTCTCCTTGGGGTTATCTACAGGGAGACTAGATACAAATACCTTAGAAAAGACCTGTGACTAAGGTCAAAATATCCTCAGGGGAGGATCGCTTCAGGGGCTGTTTTAAGGCACCTAAAACTTGAGCGTTTTGTTCCCCCCATAGTGTGGTGTTGGATGGAGTTGTGGTTGCTTGGTTTGGTTGGGGTTTTTTAGATACATTCTGTTTATTTTCATAATCATGACAATTGTTGCCTTGAAGTATGGCGTTTTTAAGGGTCTCAGGAAGCTTTAGGGGACTGTATTGTTTATATTAATTTAGTTTATACCAGGGCTCTTACCTAAAGATTTCTTTGCATCTGCTTTATTAATTTTCATATCTCTGTTGAGTTGCACAGGGCCGTGTTCAGTACAGAAAGGCTGCTGGTCTATGTTTGTATCCGGTTTCCTCAATAATTTGTTCTCTTTTTGAGTTTGAAACTTACATCTTAATTTGTTTTGATTCTAGTCTGATGTAACAGTGCCAGATCTAACTAATTAAATTTCCCATTGTAAGCTTCTTACAACTTACACATTTTCTACATCATTGAACTCTCACAAGTCCTGAACTTGCCCAGGCCACACCTTGCATTTGTTTTGCGATTTGAAATTACAGTGGGCACTGCATCCCGAACTTGTTTTGATCTATCCATCTACAGATTGGGGAAAAAAAAAATCAAAGTATAAATATACTCGGCTCATCTCACTGGGGCTGTTTCACTAGAAGGCAAGCTGTGTCGAGCAGTTTGGAGCCCTTGCTTGGTACGACACGGTGTGTTCCCAGGAAGCACCAGGGAGAACTGGTGGCCTGTCTACCCACTCTCCCACTCAGGTGGGGTTGATGCAGTTGGGATAGACCTGAGATTCAGTCCGGTAATCCAGATCCTGCCTTTTGGCAGAAAGGAGACAGGTTTCTCAATTTCCCCATCCAGTTGCCAAACACAGTTTTTTCAGGATTGCTGGAGCTGGACGTTGTTTGCTGGAGGACAAGAGGATCCCTGCCGGGCTGGTGTGCAGCTGGTGCTGGTGGTGCCCATGATGCGCTTCTCTCGGCAGGATTTTCCATCACAGGAGGTTATGTGTTTCCCACGTCCATAAGTTTGTGCAAATAACAAACCAGCAAAGCTACATCCCTACAAATTGTCATCCAGGCTTGGCGTTAGCGCTCCCCAGGCTGTGTCCCCTAGTTGCTGCTGCTCACTTGCACTCTGTTTTTTTTCCCCAGCTCTCCCCCTCTCCTCTCGTTAGTGTAACTTTAATTCAAATTAAATTAAGGGAACACAAGGGAAAACACATACATTTTAAGAGACTGGTTCTTCTCTGCTAGCGCCGTGTTTGCTCTTAAGTGCTGCTTGTCGTTTGCCTTCGTACAAAATACCAGCTTCTGCTTTGTTTCAGGACGGGCAGAAGTGAGAGAATGGTTTTTAAGTACGGGAGATAATGAGGCTTCGCCGCTTGTAATGCGATGCAGTGTTCGGATGCCTGTGTGGTTTCTTGGCCTTCCCCTCTCCGTGTAGATTAGAATTGCTGAATTTCCAGTTGCCATTTGGAAAATTTGTTTTACCTTCTTCAGTACAATCTTAGAAATGTTTTCCTTCCCTGCCTCCAGCTTCTTACTTTTCCCCATGCCCCTTCCCTTCCTTCCAGTCCTTCCTTCCAGATTTCCATGTGGGACTGAAGCCACAAGAAGGGGCTGAGTCAGTGTTTGGTACCACTGGAGGAGTGAAAAGCTGAAGCAAAGGGTGTAAATGAAGTAATGGGAGTGAGTAGCTGGGGTGGGATGGCTGGAAACTTGCACCGCGGATCTGCTGATGGGCAGGCGTTCCTCGGCGGTCTGCAGCAGATCCGCTGCTGGGGTTTCCCACTTCCTCCGGTCACTTGTTTTCTTCCTTGCTGTCATCCAGTTAATATGCCCGTCAGGGCGGGATTCCCGAAGAAACAGCCAAAAACTCGATTGGAAAGGGTCATTGTCATTCTTTTAATTTTATAGGGGTCACGATCTGGAACCTTACACAATCTAAACGTTGATGAATTGGCCATTCATTCTTCAGAACCCGTTGTAGCTGTTGTTTAATAACATGGAAATGTAAAGGTGCAGATGGCAGAGTGGCCGAGCCCCTCGCGGGTTCCTGTGCGGGAGAGGAGCCCGTCCATGGGGGCTGGGAAGTGCCCGTAAGCTGCTTTCAATCCGAGCAGTTTGTTTAACTCTGGGTTTATGGGATTTACAATAAGCTAAACAGAAAGATATTATATTATTTTTTTATCTGGAGCATCTCTCTTGCACTTGAAAATAGCTGAGTGCTGGGCAGGGAAGAGGCTGCCGATGGGAAGAGCAGCTTGTCCAGGGACGACGAGGCCAGAGGATGGAGCAGAGGGTGCTCGTCGCCTTCCCCCCGCACAGACCACAGCCATCAGCTCCGGGGCCATAAAAGGAAACAACATTTCTTGTCAAAATACAGCTGCCCGGCTCGTTTGCTTTCTGGGAAAAATGTCCAGTGACTCTGCTGATCCAGCCTTGCGATGTGCACATTAGAAGTATAAACATTTACTTTCTCTTAACTGGAATTGTTGGCTGTTCAGAACCCATAGGGCAGGGGGGTAACAGAATGCTGCCGACTGGTGAGTGGTCGCCACATAGTGATGTGAAGCCTAGCTAGAGGTTTAAAGTTCAAAACAATTTGTTTTCATAAAAAAAAGTCTTCTATTTTATCTGGAGGAATATAGCAACCAGACATTATTTGCAAAAATCGTGCATCTTTGAAATGAATTCAGTTTTGAATAAAAAGTAGCAAAGATTTTTTTCCTCATCATTTAGTTTGAATTATTTTATAACACTGTATTGCTCAGAGAATTTTAAATTTCTATAAGCTCTTTAAAAGATGCAAGACTAGTGTTCTGTTGGCGTATAACGTAAGCTGAGTGGAAAAGTAAATATTTAAGGCTGACCTATTGAAGTATAAATAGCGGTTACTGTGTGTAATGTTTCAATTGTAAAAATATTTCTTGAGATTTGTTAATATGCACCATTGCTTGTCTGATGGGAGCATTTTTTAAAAGCTGCATTTCTTTTTTGGCAAATCGATGTGAAATAGGTCACCAATACGTCTTTGACAGCTTCTGGTGCCTCGGGTCCCTTACGTGTTTGTCACTCCTCCCCGGGAAGGTCCCATCTGTTTGGCAGCGCACACCAATTGAGGGGTGATTCTTATTCCCAGAGGTTTATCCTTATATTCCAGGCTGGATTTGGAGCCGTCGCATCCAAAAATGTGGAATATGGTCAGGCAGCGGGAGCTGGCTTCCCCAAACGCTGGTGTTGGCTCCTGCCCGGCTGCCAGCGTGGGCAGCGCTGCCGGGGAGCTGCTCTGGGGGATGCTGGCGTTGCCCCTGGTGGATGCTGTTAATTAACTTCTCCCAGGCAAGCAGAGTTCGGTTTCTCTCCCTCTCTTTGGAACTTGATCTTTAGCCCTCGTGTTTTGCAAGAAGAGGGTATTTATCGTACCTTGTGTCTCAGAGTACCTTGTCCCGTGGCCTGGGCTCGGGGAGATTTCCCATTCTTGCAGATTTAAGGAAGACCTGAAGCGTTGCTGTACAGTAATTATACAGGCTGGGCTGCCTGCTCGCTGTGTCATGAAGACTGGCTGGCTTCCACGGGGGCATGGAAGCAGCGGGATGGAAGCGTTTAGCGTGCTTTGCCATTGCACAACAGCTGTACGCTGCTTACAGCTGAAGTTTAGCTCAGCCCGAGCCAACCTGACATTTGAACTTAATGTTTAACGTGTTTTACTTTAGAAATAATGTTACAGGGAGGCGGCCTTCTGTTGAAGAGAGTTGTTATGCTAATAGATGACATTCGTATGGAATTCCATTGGTAATTACAGCTAAATCTGCTCTGGAAAGCTTATATTTTGTTTTTACTGAAAGTTTCATTAAAGGGAATAGTGTGAGGAATCTTTCTAAATTTCAGCTTTTCCACCTCTTAAAATACTGAGTTTAAAATGCAAAAATTCAGTCTTGGATTGCCCTGCAGAATGTGAACACACTGGAGCCTTTCAGAGTATTTTCTTGCCTTTCGGAAGCGTAGCTTGCTTGGCCCAGATTAGTAACTTTGTCAGTGGTACGCGCAGTTCTAAATGTTAATTATCATCGCCTCCGTGGATGCTGCTGCTGTCTTTGTCAGCTCACGCTTTCTCTTGTTTATTCTCTCTTTAATACTGCCTGCTAATCCTGAGTCATATTTTGTAGCTGTGGTTTGGAGCCGCCTTTCAGAGCCCGCGAGCTCTCCGCCGGTGAAGCTCTCTATCGCGTGACTTTCCCCAACAGCAGCTTCTGCCCCTTGTTTTCCTCCTGAACCACTGGCAGCCTTCTCGGCAGCGTGGGGTTTTTGGCCGCTGTTCAGACAGCTCCGTACACCATTGGTTTTACCCAGCAGCTCAGGGAGAGCGGCCGGACGACGCCTGTTCCTACCTGGCTGTCCTCGTGATGGGGTTATAATATTCATGGGAAGGGTGTGTTCGTGCCACCAGGTGGGTCCAGCAAGAGGCGATGGAGGATTAAGGGCAACTGCTTCCATTTAAATTAAGTCATTTGGTTGCCACAGCGTTAGGAAAGGCAACCGGGAATGAGACAATCATCTCCCCAAGTGATGTTGGTAGTTGTGTTATTTGTTGACCGAATTACATGAGTAATTCAGTGAAAAATCAAATGGCTTGTAAAAGCTTTTGTGGCCAAAAAAGAAAGGAATCTCAGTTTTTTCTGTATTGGTTGTTCAGTCGCGTACAGTGCGGGTGGCTATGTATTCAGCTGTCAATGCGTGCTGAGCCACCGCCACACCTGTGATCGGGGCGATGCGCTAGCCTTCTTACTGTTATCCTCATAGAAATAATTCATTTGGTAAATTATTTCATCTATTCCTCTCTAATCTAATATCTAATTATATAATAGTGCTAGTGAAAATCAACAGCGTTCTCTTAGGTGCTCTCAAAAAAAAATCCTCTCCCTGTGAACTCTGGTTTAAATAGAGAAGATAGATCACGCACAGAGATAACGGCCACAGCAGAAATAAATCTCTGTTCAGGATATGAATATGCTTAAATATTTTCTTTTAAAATGTGGTTTTAAAAAGTGCTATCTAATGTCCTATCTTATATATTTAGAAGTCTGAAAGCTTTGTTCATAATCATCAACTGTGCTGTGCTGATCGCGCAGTGCAGATAACGGAGGTTAACACTTAACAGAAGGCTGATCTTGCCAACTTTCCTCTTACAGATTTGTTCTTTCCTCCATTTGATCTGCTGCAGTTTGTGCAGCCGACTGCTACTTTTCCATCTCACTAATTCCATAATTTGTTGTTTATTTGCTCTCTCTGACATACCTGAGTCACCATTTGGAAAGAATAAGGCAGCCCTGCAGCCCGCCGCGCAGCAGGCAGGTCCCCAGGCACGCTGCCTCGTCGAGAAGGTCTGGCTGGGGTACCGCGGGGCTCACCACAAGCTCTCCTTACCTTCTGTTTTTCAGTAATGGTGCTTTTTTTTTTTTTTTTTTTTT
>VZTO01007640.1:34400-77379 GCA_013400615.1 Syrrhaptes paradoxus
TACAGACTGCTCATTTTCTGTATTTTAAACATACTCATGTACTTCAGTCCATGTAGCTGTTTGGAAATGAGCTGCTCAGACTCATTTAGATAGTCATCAGAAGCTGAACATTTATATCCCATTTTCCGTTTTACAGCCATTTGTAAATCCTATCAGTGACTGATTAGCAATGTTCTTCAGGGAGGCTAGATGTGGTGCAGTCAGGTCTCTGAAGGTGCTTGCTTTGTGCTCATTTCCTTGCTTTTTCTTGCTAAAAAAATAGATTTTTCTCGCCATTGTAGTGCCCATCGTCCAGCGGTTTGAACGCAGGACTGACAGACGTAGTGGGGATGTCGGAGTGGCCGGTAGATCCTTCCCTAACCTCGGAGCTCTGAAAGGGGCACGTGCTTCCTAAGGGAGGAATCACCAATTTGACTTCTGAGAATAAAATATATTTCTGGTTTTAGCAGCATCAGCTCCCCCACATTTGTGTCATTTTAAAAGCTTTAACACCAACAGGTTTTACAGGTTGCATGCAGTTAATTCTTACCCCACAATGAGATCTTGAGCGAATGCTTAATTCCTCTCATTGCCCAAGAAATGCTAAGTGCTGATTTATGATGCGGCTGCATTCAGGTTGAATCTTAATTTGATGCGTGTGTCACTTAACAACAGATGCTTTGGGGAGTAAAGACTCCTATAATTAGATTTGGCATATGTTTTCATGATAGGTGAAATAGTTTGCATGCTTCTGGAATAAATATTTTCTGCAGCCCGTATTTATAATGATGGTAAACAATGGAGCATGTCAGCTCCGAGTCCCACATGTTCAGTGTAAGCTGTGGCTTTTGGAACGTGTACCCTTGCGATTCAAAAATATTGAGTCCTTTCTAATGGCATTTTTTGTTGTTGTTTTAATACTCCAAAAAAGGGAAAGATCAAAGTGCAGTCTGTTCTTTCCTGCCCTTCTAGATACACAAAACAGCTGCAAAGCACAATCAGCTATTGTAGTGATATGTGCCCGAGGTCTATAAATAGACGTAAAGCTCCAGGCTTGAACTGTGCTGCTGGAGAGGCCAGGGGATATTTGCTTGGGGTTACTAAACATTCCCTCGCTTGTTTGTGGTTTAGAACCGTAATTTCCTAGGCTGCTATATTCCAATTAAATTTGAATTCAGAATGATTTTGCCATGAAGGCTTTACATGACTTCACTGTTGTAGTTTTCTCATTCCCTGTTTTTTTAACCTATTGGGGTTTTTTCTCAATGTGCAAGAATTTTACAAGTTCCTAAAAGAAATCAATTTAAATACAAGAACTAAATTTTTTTACCAAAAGAATATTGCCATGATGCATGGCCTTAGTGGGAAGTTTACGTATGAAGAGTGAGAATCTGAATCATTCTTCATTAAATTGCGGTCTGGACTATCCTTCAACCTGGAAATGTGTAGTGTGGTGCTCGATAAGAGCTTCGTGTTCTGTTGGACTGGAAAGCCGGCGGCTGCTGCAAGCACACCCTGGCTGGCTGTGCGGGAGAGCAACAAAATCTGTGTGGTGTGTTCAGAGCCCCCAGAGCTCTGCCCGGGTTTTTAAATTCAGTATGCCGCATGCTTTTTATTCATCACGTTAGCTCGTATTGGAAGAGCTGTTAGGAATGTGAGAGCTAGGGACTTGCTAGATGATGAGAGAAAAATTAGTGTTTTTGGCAGGAGGAAGGTGTTGGGGATAATTTGGGTTAGGAGTATCCAGGATGTGGTTGAAGCTGCTGCTGGCAGAGGTGAAGGAGACTGGAAACTGCTCATCTGCTTTCCGCACTCTCTTCCTGAAAAAACTGTTGATTCCCATTGCGTTCCAGCAACATTAGCACCTAACAATACCAGCAGTGCTGCCCTGCTTTACATTTAAATGAGCAGAAGTGATAAAAATAGCTCCTTTAGCGTTTAAAATTGGTACTTTCAGATGTGACCTTCACGCTCCGGGTCAGGTGAACCACTTCATCTCTTGAGTCTGTCTTCTTTCAACACCAGGACCTGAAGTTTGGTTTGTCACTGCATATCAGGAGTGATTTGGAAGGTCGTGCCCCATGTAGGCATCGCACTGAAGGTGTTTCATGAAGCTTCTGGTGCACAAATACAATTCCAGTGTATGTGGTCAGCATTTTCCAAGGCCATGTGAGGTTCTGGTGGAAATTCCTCAGAGAACAGAGTGGGAATTTCTGATACACTTGGTGTTAAACAATGTTGTTTCTGAAGGAATAGCAATAAAAATGAAGGAAACATGTTGAAATCTTAACTGGAAAAGGTACACATATTCTTTTTTTAAAAAAATAATGTACAGGCATGTAGCGTTTATTGCAGCACCCAGAGTTTCGTATAAGATGCAGGTATGTTTACAGGGCTGCTGTTCTGACTGGTGGTGATGGTCACTGAACGGTGTTTGCTCATGGTTTTTGTCAGTCAGACAGAAATGATTAATTTGGATTTACCTGAATTGATAAAATTCATCTAGTGTGCCATTTCTTGGTGCTCCAAGTGCCATCTTGGGTGCTGAACAGGGAGGAAGGACGGCTCTCCTCGGCTTGCTGGGATGCTCTTGCTCCTGAGGTCTCATGGAATAGCAGCATGGTCTACCAGTATGTTGACTGCTCCCGGTATGTTGTTGTGTCCCATCTCCCCCTCCAGTTTGGCATTGGCCATGAACTCAGTGGCAATGTCGAGTTGTTTCCTATTCAAAAGGCTTTCTGCAAATTTCTGCTCTTTGTGGAGAGGGGGTAGACCAAACCTATGTTCCAGCACTAGATGACAAGTAACTCCATCTGAGAGATCTCCAGTATCTTACCTCTTCACCTTCATGTAATCAGACCATTTCTAAAGCCCAGCAGAACAGGGAGAGGAAGGGGGAAATGCCAAACCTTGCTTTCACCTTCAGGCAGTGACGAGCAGGGGTGACTCCTTTCTCCATAACCACGGTGACTCATCTGTGGAGGCCAGCATGGCAGAGAGGCTGAGAGGGGAAAAATCTGTCTCCTGCCCCCTTCCGGCAAATTGTACGAAGGATTTTAGCTGTCTGGGAAGGACTTAGACTCTTCTTTAGTACGTGTTTTGGTTCGTCCAGGTTCCTTGGGAAGGAGAGATTCCAGGATGCAGCTGGAGAACTTCATACAAAACCCCTGGTGCTTGGTGCAGATGGTGACTCTTCTCTGCAGGGGAAGGGTGGGTTGAGCCCGCTCAGTAAAGTCGGGAGCTTTCACGCCTGTTTGTGTGTTGAATTTCTGACCATCAAGGAGCTTTCTTTGTAGTCCTACTTGGAGGAGCTTCCAGAAAGGATCTAGAGAAGGCACCATGCAACTCGATAAGCGGTCCTTGGAGGCCATTGCCACTCCTGGTTGTGAGGTGTGTCCCCGTGTCTGTCTGTCTGCCTGTCAGTGGCTCTGAGCAGGTCCAGGCCAGTCTCCAGGGCAGGAGCTGGCCAGAAGTTCCCTCTGGACTGCCACGTTTAGAGCCTGATTCTGCCTCCTCTCGCGTGGGATCTGCCTTGTGTTGTCTCTGGAGTGCAGCATGGGACTGGGAGGTTCTACTCCACACTCAGTTTAACACAAATCCATGGTTTTATCCCTCTTTTTCTGGAAAAATATTCCAAAATGTAATGACAAGATTGACTCCTCCTCTTATTCGAATGAGAGAGACAGAGGGGATAAAAACGTGCCGACAGAGATGTGCAGATCCATCTGGTTGCAAACAGAAGTAGAGGGAGGGACAGGAGCATCTTTTGGTTTTGATTTTCAGAAGAGTGTGACAAAGGGGTTCCTCTCGGAGGCACAGCGTGAAGCTGTGGTCCCCAGCTGCAGACACCCGTGGAGTGCCCGAGGTGGTGCTGGCCAGCAAGAGGGTCCGAGCGGCCGCAGTGCTCCGGGCGCGTGCCGGAGCTGTGGGAATGTGAGGAGTTGTGCTGGGGGCACGGTCCGGGGCTGCTGCTCTCATTACACACTCTGTCACAGATAATAAAGACGATGAAGAGCCTGTGGGGAGGTCAGTGGATGCTTTGTTTTAAACTAGAAGATGCTGTCCTCTGAGTTTCTTTTCCCAGACAAGAGTGTATAAACTGCAACATTTGGAAGGGTGGGTTTCTCAGGGCGGGTTCTGTGTTGCATGCTCCTCTCTTTTGGGATCAGCATCTCTGCCCAGCATTTTGAGTGCAGAAATGGGCTTAGCCTTACTTCAGTACCCTGTGTTTTTGTTCATTTGCTTTTGAGAGCAGTAGCTATTCTGTGTCTTCTTGAAATACTGGTTTTTGGTGTTCGGGTGTTTTTTTTTTTTTTTTTCCGTGAGAACTTACTTGGTTTCTGGTGTTGTCATGGACCCCTCAGCTGAGCTCCTGAGATGCCCGTGTTATCTTGAACAGAGTGTAGCTGTTGCGATAGTCCTCACAACAGTTCCCTGTTTGAGTTGGCAAATCTTTTCCTGAACTTGCTGTACCCTCTGGTAGATAAGGTGGCAATCTAAAAGCGACACAGGCTTCACGCCGAAAGATCAGATTCCGGCTTCGCTGAGCACAGCTACGGTTTTTGATTCCGTCCAGGCTTCTGTGCTTCCTGCTTTGCCTCGGAGAGAAAGTGCAGCTACCCTGGATGTGTGCACCCTGCGGCACTAGCTGAAAAGACAAATGCTTTGCTTGTGCTTTGGTGCTAATGGGAGAGCAGACTTAAAATAATCAGTGTTCCTCTAAAGTAAACAACTTTTATGCTTCTGACATAGAAGATGAAAAGCACACCTCCTTTAAAAACCAGAGCCTGCTCCTTTAGGTTGTGGCAGCTTCATAAATAGTAAAAAAAAAAAGTGGATGCTTCACATGAGAAATTCTTTTTAAGAAACAGTGTACGATTCCCGTATTCGATGTGTTCTTTGTATTCTACGGAGAGGACACCCAGCTGTTGCATAATCCCTTCGGTAGATGGTTATGACTCAGTGAAACCCTCCAGTAACTGCTAGAGAAGTATTTCCTTTCTGTTGTAAGTTTATATGCTCCTGTTCCAGTTTCCCAAGTGAACTCTCGCATGGAATTCCAGTGGCCCGGATCAATGAGAAATTAAAATGTCCTTTTTTGGACTGAGCAGCTGATTGGAAAAAAAAAAAAAGGCACTGAATTATGGGTTTAGCGCAAAAAGTTTGTTTTAGGTTGGGTTTTGTGCTCTGCTGGAGGATAACGCTGTTCCTTTTGAACTTTCATTTTCCTAAGAGACACGAATGGAGCTTTCCAGCCTCGGGAAGTGTCTGGAGAGGAACGAAACCTGCCGGCTGTGTGCGTAACCTCTTGGGCCTTTCTCTGCTCAGCAGAGAGCTGTGCGCTGGGAGATCAGCAAAGCCTCCTTCGAGAACTGGTAGCTGGCTTGCCCATTTTGGTACAAATCTTGATTTTTTTTTTCTTCCTGCAGNTTAGCTGCATAACACAAGTCATTTTGGCTTGCCCATTTTGGTACCACTCTTGATTTATTATTTTTTTCCTGCAGAAGAAGTGATCATTCTATAAACTGCAGTGGAAGCCTGCTGTATTAGCGATGGAGATTTGCATTCTCATCTATATCGTAATATAATTCTGATTTTCCTGGTGTTTCTAAGATATTCTGTGATGGTGCTAAGGGAGAAAAATGTCTGACTTCTACATGATACCTCCAGCACTGGCTTGTCTTCCTTTATATTAAAAATTATTTTCATGGTGTATTTGTTTAACTGTTTTTAATAAGTTAACTTTTATCAAACAAGTCTGCTAGAGCTTTTTAGATCTAATCATTTGGGAGGGTACTATTGACATAAAATGCTTCCATTATTTTTGTATTGCTGGGTAAGAAAGGAGAGTGTGCAGGAGCAGCAGGAATCGTGAAGTGCAGTCACAAGTCCACCCAGGAGGAGGACAAAATGCCCAGATGCGGTAGGGATCTCGCCGTACACAAAACCGATGTGAAAACAGAGCCCTAGACTCGTGTGATGGGGGTTTTGATGTCAGTGACAGGGCATATAGGTACTGACTGACCTGTGAGCTCACCTCTAAGTCACGCGCTCTGCTGAAAACCATTCAGCGGTATCAATGTCTTTGATTTCTTTGTGTTGTTTAATTTCAGGTTCCATAAAGGAAGGCGCAGCAAATGGTCCGTTTTTCTGCTTTGAAATTCCCTATGCATCTCTGAGTGTCGCAGCTGCCCTGCTGTACTCTGGGTATGCTGTTGCTTCTAAACCAGTAAGAGATAATACTGGTTATCTTGGGGTGACACTAACAAGTGTCAGCGCTTGGTTATAAAATACTCTGGTTACATAAAGTACTATATCCAAGTGTGAGGGTAACACAAAAAGCATATTCTCATTCTAAAAAGCTCATGGTGTTTCTTAGATACTTTTGAAAAGAGAATTGCTTGTTATCGGTGTAAAAATCCCCGCTTTATAAGATGAGTAAGCTAAAACCACCGTGATTCATCGTGTTTCTCAGAAATCTTGATCCCTAACCTCAGGGAAAGAGTAATCCCACAAAATACTTCATTCTTCTTTGAGGGATTTTGTTTTTGAATGCTTGAATCTCCAAATAAATCAGGAAAGACTTCATTAAGCAGTTGATACGGTAGAAGTACAAAGAAATGGGAGCAGAGAGGTGCCCCTTCCAATTCTGACAGAGTTCTGACTGCGAACGGCAGCAGCACAGAAGTGAATACAGGGGTCAGGGAAATTTTTAGCCTATGTTGGATTTTTTTCCATTTTCTCAAGTACAGCCAAGAGCCCATTTTGTAGGGTTTGGTAGGGGAAGAGGTATTTCTTTTGTTTCTGTGCTTTCGTTTGATTTTTACATTTTAGGTTGGTTTTTTTTTAAGTTTTTTTTCTGCAGGTGTGGCTGCAATTAAACACGTAGTTTGCACAAGAATCTTCTTCTGGAGACCTGAAATGTGATCTTTACTTTTCCCACTGTCCTTTACACCTTACTTCAAAGTGATGAAGAGACTTCTGATAACTCCATGTCTAAATGAGGAGGGGTCTCGGTTACGCAGGTACAGCTCACCACCAGCCCAAAGCCCCAGAAATGACGCTGGGGGAAGTGACCCCTCATTTCCATAGGTACCTGGGGCTGTTTATATAGGTACCTCACAGGGCTGATTTCTTGCTACGTGCAGAGAGGCTGCAAAAAGAGAACCGACCTCCATGGTGTGTGTGCTGATCTCATGGTTGAAGATACCCAGGCACTGCAAGGTGGAGGGTGATGCAGGAATTTGCATGGACTAATCTAAGTTTTCGTAACAGAAACTTTGTCGATAAACCTGTTACATGGTATCATTTAACCAGAAAGAAAGCTTCCACAAGAAGAAATTATTTCCTGTTTCTTTACAGAACTTGAAGTATTTGGCATATCCTGAAAGTACCCTCTCTTCCATGGGTTTGTAAACAGGTTCCTCAGGGTAGTGGGCTGTCTAGCCTGCAAGCATAACAGAAACATTCTTTATATTGTATTTTGTGGAGATATGAGATGCCTCTTCCAAAGAGCTAGGAGACTGGCTGAATCAGTGCACCAGGAGATTAACTAGAGGAGAGAGTAGGCACTGTCTTGTGGTTTTGGTTTTGTGAGAGGAGATGAGTTTCCGTATAGAACTGTCTATTTATACCAGCTCGGAGCCCACTGATTTTCACCCCCGTTGTTTTTGCATTCCAGACACATTCCTGTACTCCCCAGTAATAATGTTTAGCCTGAGGGAAGTTTGAAATGTAATCAGCTAGTTATTAGCACAAAGTCTGAGAATGTTTTTGCAAAGGATAAAGAAATCAAATGCAGGACATGAGCTGACGGAGGAGCTGGTTGTTGGGGGCTTGCTTTGGTATGAAGCAGGCTGCCAGGTTTGGTCCAAATGTGGAGAATAATAATAGATGATTTATGGAATATTCAAACCTTGGAACAGCAGAAATGCTGATTTTACCCATGTCTGGTTTATGTCACTTGAAAGACTTCTATTTGCTTGTCAGCCGGTGGTGTTAGTATCTCCTTCAGTCTTAAAACTAGGTTTGAGTGTCGGCACTGGGCAAAGACCTGTGGCTCTTAGTGCAAGGATGAATTCATTTCAAACACAGTGACAAGCCAAGGGAACGTGTCAATGGACTTGCATTTGGAGAATGTTTGTTTAACTGGATGTTATTTAATGCTGTTCACACTAGGTAGATTTAGTGACATGACGGAGTGATGATCAAGGAAATCCATTGAGTAACAAGTGGCAAATGTCAATATTCATGTTGTCAGGCAGTTTACCTTGGGATGCGTGAAAGAATTCGTTACGTATGTTCTGTGTTTTATGGGCATGTTTCATCTCAGTTATGATTAATCTATCGTGTTATATTATTTGGTGAAGTACAAGTTGTTAAACAGGATGGTGATACAGGCTTTGAGGTGACCGCACGGGACCAGAGGTAGCACGGTCAACCCAACGTCTTGGCAACTCAAAGTCTTGGCACAAGACACCTCTTTGCTCACATGTCTCCTCACCCAGGTGTTTGGCTCCTGGATGCTGGGAACTTTGGGTGATGGGATGAAGACCCTCAACGGCTGCGCATGTGACAAAGTTTATTCTCTGTCCTTGTAGTTGGTGGGGGATCATCACCCTTCTTGCCCGTCAGGTCATCTTCTGGCAATAAGAGGTGTAGCGTGCTCCCTGGGCAGGGATAGAAGGGGAGAGGGCGGTGGAAGATGGCCTGGAAGTGTCCTCGCCATGCTGGTTTTCAGCCTGTTCTGGTTTGCACTCTCATGAGTCTGGGTGCTCTCAGCAGGCTTGTTTTCCTTGGTGGTTGTTCACAGACCCCTAACAAATACTCCATAAATTCACAGTTGAAGTGTCACAGCTTGAAAACTGACAACGCTCAGTACTGTTGGATAGGACTCTTCCAGGGGAGAGGTTGGCCGTGTCTTTCTGTCGGTGTAACTAGCCAAGAGCACGGCACCCTTCGCACGAGGTGGCGAGTGTTGTCCTGCAACCAGCCATCGCAGGAGCCATCGTGCCCTTGGGGCTCTGCTCTGTATTTAGCAACTCATGGTCATTCCCAACGATGGGTTTAGCACCATGTCCCGGGTAAAAGGCGTCCGTGGTGGGGATCTGACCTGGAGTCCCAAACCACGGCTGCCGTGTGAAGAGGAAAGGGACGGTTAATGTGTCGTGTCAGGACTAGAGGCTGTCTGCGTGTTATATATGGAGGAAATGGAAGGAATGTCAGAAACATTCTGGCTGTGTGAATAAATATAGTTCAGGAAATATTTCCTTTTTTAACTTTGTTTTGCGACTTTCAAATTCTTTTTCTTTTGGGGAGGGATTGTTTGTTTATGTATTTTACTGAAGGAGGGGAAATAAACTGTCTGAAAAGATGAAACTCTGCTTGGGGGAGACACAACGCTCAGTAGCTGTTCTCAGCAGTGGCTCTCAAATTAATCTTCCTTTTGTGATAGAAAGGCTGCAAATCCTCTGGTCGAAGTTTGCCAGTTCCAGGACAAATCCAGCTGTATAGCCATGCGTACTTACGTGGTGGCTGCACTCAGGGGTTTCTCCTTCCCTGCTTTACCGATGTTTATACGACTGCTATATATTGTTATTCTGAAGTGCCTCCTGCAGCAGTTTTATTTGCATTAGTTTTATTTTTCAGTACTGAATTAGTAACCATTTAAAACCGTCGACCGCATGTAAACAAGCGGTGCAGCAGTTCTGAATAACACCTTACCTGGAATTACAAGTGCCGGTCTGTGTTGCACAAGGCACGACGCTGTGGGAATTGTGAAATGGCTGCACTGAGGAGTGCAACATCATTTCTATTTATCTGCTTTCTTGTAGCCCATTTGAATAATATCTTGCTGCTCACACGGTTCTCTCGGCCGGTGGTCCCGGCAGTGGGATCGCTGGATTGCCGTGTTGTTGAAATACGCTGGCGCCAATCCAGCCCGTCTACCGTGTGATGAGCAAAATTTTTGCAGGCTCGGTAGGAGCTGTGCTTGCTCCCTGAATG
This sequence comes from Syrrhaptes paradoxus, assembly GCA_013400615.1. NCBI lineage: Eukaryota > Metazoa > Chordata > Aves > Pterocliformes > Pteroclidae > Syrrhaptes > Syrrhaptes paradoxus. The sequence goes on from VZTO01007640.1 coordinate 44,385, forward strand.
GCTCTTCAGTTCTGATCAGAGAGCAACGGGAGTTGGATGGTTTTAATTGGGGGAAAAAAGAATCAGTTTTAGCTGATTTAACAACAATAAAATGTGTTTAACAAACACTTCATCCAAATGGTAATTCTTCAAACTGTGCCAGCAGGCTCTAATGACAGGTGAAAAAGTGATTATCTTTTTCTGTGTTTGAAAACTGGTACAGAGGTGTAATAAAAAAAATTAATATCCTCTTATTTTTAATGCAGGAGTTATCTTTTATATGCAAATTTATTCCTTTGATTTGATGCCTTAAGGATAAATCTTGTATTTTTTTCAGAGTATGACTTAGGCTAATCAAGGTAGTGAAGTGTTATTCAAGGTACCATCCATGGATGTACTTTGGTAAAATTTCCCCAAACAGTCTCTTTGTCTGGAGAATATTTATCTCATTCTTTTCAGTGAAGAATTCAGGGTTGCTCGCAGGGCGCAGGGGTTGTCTTTAGATGCCCCAGTGCAAATAAACCGGCCTGGAGAAAAGCTGGCCAGCTTCGTAGCGAAGTTAAATAGCAGAACCAGTGGTGTGCACTTCCTGCAGCCCTGCCGTACCTTCTCCGAGGATTGCTCTTATTGACTTGCTGCTCTCGGAAATAGGAAGAGGTGCTGAGGAATGTGCGGGGATAGGCAGCACCGAGGAAAGCTGAAACGAGAAGGGTCGTTCTGACCAGTGTGTGGTGGATATTTGGAAACATGCTGAGTTAGTTTTCTTACATGTGGTCACAAAGATGCCTCAAAGGACATACTTTCGTTTCGATGCAAGTGAAAACGTGGGTGCTTGCTGTGCTGTGTGTTTTCAATATTATTTGATTGGTTGCTTGAAAAAAAAAACCCAGAACAACTTGAAAGCTGCAGCTGACAATATGACATCTGGTTTTTACTTTACCTTTTAAATGTCAGAATGTGAATTTTAACAATGACTGACCAAAAAAATTCCATGTGCGGAGCCCACCAGCTCGCAGTAGGTTTGCAGGAGCTTCTTAATAGAGGCTGACTTGCCTGCAAGCCCGGGGAGCGGGGCAGTGGCAGGGCTCTGCGCAGGGGCACGATTAGCCCGTGGGATTGCACCGGCTTAAATAAAATGCTGATTTAGCATTTCACGTCCAGACTACCTGCGTTATGCAAGAGGGAAAGAATTTGCCTGATTGTAGTCCTGTCAACACAGAGAGATTGCAGCAGTGTAACAGAATAGACCTCTAAAGCCTTGTTTAAATTGGTGCGTGCTCTTGTCTGGATTCTATTAAAAAAATGTTAGTACGGAGAGCCACAATAGCTCGCGCTGTTAGCAGGGGCCGGAGCGGGCTCCAGTTGCATCAGACTATTGTTTTTTTGGTGGAATCCTTTTGTGCATCCTGCACGCTTGCTGCTCATCGTTTCTAAAATATCCATCAAAAAGACAGGTGGCATCTTCCAGTCCCGGGTGAAATTTTCCTGGGTGGGATTTCTAATAAATTTCTAACCGCTTTCAATCTGGCCATGCCTTTGTAGTGTAAAATAAATAAATTCCCATTCCCGAGAGCCTGGAGCTGACAAAACTTTTACTTGGAGCCTCTCTCTCTTCCACTGACTAAATTCCGCCTGTGTTTTGCAGGGGCTGGTCCTGCCCTCCGTAGTTCCTGACATATGCCAGCCAGTGTGTGGGCAGGAGAAAATTTAATACATAAGAAGTGTTTCTGGGATGCTTGTGGCTTTGTATAATTGTCCCATCTAGAGGAGTGGAATTTTTCTTGTAAAATCCTCGTCTTTCCCTAGATGTCTGGTTTATAATGCCGCTGGTTTAATAGATCGTTTGAAGTCCTCGCCTCGGAGATAGCCCCTGTGCGGTCTTCTGATCGCTTGTTTCCTTCCCACAGTAAAACATGGTTTTAAGCTGGAAAGAAGTTTTTTGTTTATTCAATAATAAAATAAAAGGCAGTTTTGGAAGTATATGCTATGTATCCCCAAAGGATCATGGCGCTCGGAGCGATGTGGAATGTCAGAGCTTCCCACGTGTGCGAATTCACCAGGGAGATGCTGACAGATGTGTGGTGGATTGGAGAGCCGTATGGGAAACTACCTCCAGAGCCTTCCTCCAGCCTCTCCCTGGCTCCAGGCCGTTATGGTGGCCTGGCCTCCAGCAGTCGTTTAATGTAAGTACAGGGATGCACATAGTGCAGATGCGTTCCGGAGGAACGCCTGGATCTCGCTACGCGGTCCTGCGTTTCCCGAAACGGAAGGCTAGGCAGGAGTGGAGGCTGGTTATTGCCTTCACCATCTGTTTTTGAACTTGGAGGTACTTTCTTGTCAATTATGAAGGGGGTGGGCAGGGCCAAACCCCCATTTGTACACCAAACAAGAAACTGGAAGAAAAGGTCCTTCTTTAATGTGTTCAAGAGACTTTACGGTGTGGTGACCGTATCATTTTTCTTACCAGAGTCCCTGGCATGCCACAACAGGCGTGCTGTGTCTCTGCAGTGTATTTGCATCTGCTTTACATCACTGCGGCCGTGCAGAGCGGGCTGTACGGCCCCACACCGCAGCTCGCCGTTTGCAGTGGGTGTACTGGTGAGCAGGGCAGCACTAGAGTGGCTTTACTGGGGCGGAGGCTGCTCAGGTTCCATCCCTGCTGCAGAGCATCCCTCCTGCCTCTGCCTCTGCAGTTCCTTCAGCGCTGGAACCTCGTTCCAACCAGTGAAGCAAATGTTGAATTTCTAAACAGGCTGTATTCCTTGTTAGAGTCAATTTCTAATTCATTATTCTCCAGGTATATTTTCAGAAAAGGTATTCTGTGGTAGGAATATTATAATTTTTGAAGAAGTTTGGACCCCCTGAAGAAGCTCGGTTGGCCCTTGTTCAGAAACTTCATCTTCTCTCATCGTGGTTACTCCTTCCCAGCTGTTAAAATTAGCACAGAGGGCAAAGGGATAGTCAATGAAGGTGAAAAATAATGCCAGTAAGATCATAGCAGATGCTTTTTCACGCAGGTAATTGCATCCTGGCGTTTGTTTTCACAAAGGTATTACAGAGACCCAGACCATGGGGGAGTTCATGGGAGGGCTGAGCAGCGCGAGTAAAGCCAGACAGTGCCTCCACCAGTTAGTACCAAACATCCTGGAGCTGGAATCGGGCCCCCTTTTTGCTTTGAGTGTAGGAACATCGCCTGTCTCTTAAGCTTTGTGAGGAGTCCTTAGGATAATCTTTTATCTGTAGCACATTCCTAAATTTGCTGGACATCCAGCTTCCTTCGTGGAGCACGCTCTTTCCCCTGGTAAGACTGAACAATCCCAGGCTTGCCGTTGGACTCAAATCTGCTTTTCTTTCCTATTAAGGTGTCAAGCGGTGAGCTGTTCTGAGTTAAAAAAATGAGTTCAAAACAAAGAACTGTTCCAGGGAACGGGCTCGTCTGTGGTTCACCTTCAGGCCACGGTTGGTGGCACGTGGGCACCGGCAAAGCTGGTGGAGCAGAAGGTAAATGAGGGCAGTGGCAAACCCCAGGACAGAGATCAGGCTCGCTCGTCAGCCCGTCTTTCATTTTGCTGGTGGAATTTAAAAATACACACGTAAATAGATTCCTGAGCCAACAGTGGCAGCTAGATCTTTCTGTTTGAGCTGCACGTCTGTGCTGGATTTCCTGAGGCCTTTTTCTCTGTTTTTTGTTTGATTTTTTTTTTTTTTTTCAGTCCCTCCCAGGTGAGAAGAAGATAAAAGCGACTGCCTGGGGATGGAGCAGCAGCCTGCAGCTTTGTTTCTGCAGTTTAGCTGTAAATGTAGATTGTGGGTTTGGGTACAGGGCTCCTCACTTCAAACTGGCAGATGTTGAATCCCAAAATTACACATATGTTGTTGATCAGCGTTTTCCAAGCCCACTGTTGTCTGTTAGATGATCAAAAGTAAGTGTTTTGCTAAACAAAAGAGACTTAAGAAAACCAGTGGTTTTCCGTAATGCAGAAGATGCCTCTGGTTTCTCTGGCTCTTTGCAGTTCATCTTTGGAGATTACAAAGATAGGTTTGGGGTTTTGTTTTTCGGAATTTCTTTTGTGTTTTCAGTCTGTAAAGTTCTGGTTCTTATTATCATTGTTTCTCCTTTCCAGAGGCCCAAGATAACAAGTTGGCTCATAAATTCCCTTTCTAATTTTAGCCACAGGAAATGTTGCTCCATACATTCAAAGTGTTTTTCCAGGTAGGCTGCTTTGTTAGAATCCGGGCGTTTTGGGTTACGTGCTTTTGTTTGCACTGAGCTGGAAGTGGTTTGTACGGGTTGGAGGGTGGGACGTGCTTCATCGGAAATGCAGCTTTGTAGGCTGGAGAAAATGACTTCTATTTTCTGTAAAGTCATCTTGTACAGTCCTGCAGTGTGAGTGACAGAAAATGCCTGTGGATGTAAAAGGCAGTGATGGGCTTTTGCTTTCCAGCTATATTGCTGAAATATCTGGGGATAAAAAGGTGACATTCAGGACTACAGCAGGATAATTCCTAAGAGTATTTTTAGGGCTTTTAAAAAACCAAACAAACCTCACGAAATTTGTTTTCTGTCATTCTACACAGCCACTCACCAGACCGGCAGGATGCCTTGTGTCTGGCTTTGCTGGCACCACTGTTTTTCGGGAAGGATGGGTATCAGATGTGGGGGTTTAGGCTGTGTTTAGTGGTGTGGAAGTGTTCAGTAAACTGCTGTGGTGTGTCGTGTTGCACGGAAACCACACATCACACAGAAGCAGTGGAAATTTTGTAGAGGGGCTACAAGAATTAGCGTAAAACTCTTCCATCATTGGGCGTGAAGAAGTCAGCTGGCTTTGGCTCTGCGGGGACCAGGTGGCTTTGAGGGGTGAAGACAAGAGGAAGGGACTGTGCCATGAAGGACACCTCTGCCTGCGGACTTCTGCAAGAGCAGTCTGGCCATCAGACCTCGCAGCACTTCTCCCTCCTGGCTTTGAGAGATCAGGTTGTGTGCTGAGGGAGAGGGGCAGGTTTTTGTTTAAAAAAAAAACCTCCCTGGTACCTGGAGGAAGGATGGCAAGAGAGATGCTGTGCCTGAGAGAGAGGCGATTCTCAGTGGTGCTGGGGAAGGTGTCCAAGAGAATAAAGTAAATGTTCACTTGCTGTGTGGTTATGGAAACGTGTTCTGCTCCTCTCTGAAATCCTGTTTAGTTTATTTGGGAAGGTGGTGAAAAAGGTGAAGGTCTAGAAAAGTTAGAAATGAGAGTTTGTAGTCAGAAGGAAGCAAAAGCAGCGCCCCACGGGTATGTGCGGGGTGGGAGGTGGTGCTGCCTTGCAGCTGGAGTGAGGATTGAATGTAAAGACAGACTGTCAGGGCGAGTGCGTCTCCCTCTCTCTCTGATCTTTCCCAAGGGCTGCGGGAGAACAGCGCTTTTTTAGATGCTGTGTCTGGTGGTGTTTAAACACCACTGCCGGTGGTTCCTTCAGGGAACTGGTTACCCTCTGCTTTGCACAGCTGGCAGGCTGGCTTCGGCAAGCGTCCCACTGATGGAGCATCTTGTGACCTTGCTGGAAGAGCCGCTCCTCGTGCAGGTAAAGATGGGGCAAATAACTCCGCATCCTGGGCTCGATGCCTTGGAGGGAGCTGGAAAGGTTCTGCGAGGAAGTTCTGTGCTCTCCTCTGTTCAGCACCAGCCAGCAGGTGTGTGATGGTCCCCTGCCCCTCCGGGGACGAAGGTGCTGTGAACGCTTGTCCTGTGGTGGCCTCTTTGTGCGGCCTTTGGGGCTGCCCAGCCCCACGACAGCTGGGCTGCTTCGGAGGTTCCAGCACAAACTGGTGCTTGGTGGGGTTGGTTTTGTCCCCCCAGTTGCTGAAATGGCCCAACTGTGATTTTCTCTCCAGGCAATCTAAGGACAGCATGGTCACTTGCTTGAAATTAAAAATGCACCTATAGGCATGACGTGCCTGGATTGCTGAAAACCGAAATCCTGAAGGTGAGCGACTCAAGCGAGTTCAGTGCAGAATTCCCACTGGCACCTGGCGTTTCGCTCTCACAACTCTGACAGTTCAGTTGACCGGAGGATGTTTTGCAGGGATGTCACAACCCCTTCGATCACCCAGCCTGTACTCACCAGGTGCTGTTGTTGGGTGAGGATGTTGCTCTCAGGGTCCGTGTCCTTGTTTAGCTGTTGCTGGTCCTGAGGTTTCTTGTGGTGTAGAGTACTGGTTCCCAGTTCAGTCAGTGAGAGTGTTGAGCTGGGGGAGAGGAAGAGGTTTGCAAGAGTGGGTCTAATAAAGTGAGAAGATAGTCCCCATAAATACAGATTTGGCAGGTGTTGAATTTCAGGAATGAGGGAGAGTATTTGCTATGGAAAGTCATCTTTAGATTCAGCAACAGCTTGGATCCAAAGGATGCTAAAGCTCCGGGAAGGATGGTGTGCTCTGTATCATTCCTTGTGTAAATGTTAGGCTAGGTTAGTACCTGAAAAATTATTTAAGCTTTGACAAGGAAAAAAAAAACCAACATGGAAAAGCTAGGAGAGAGATGCTGAAAAGACACTGCACTTAGAAGTAGTAAATAAATTTCTGGTCACTTTTTTTACTATTATTTGCCTATTACATTGCAGAAATTGCTGTTAATAATTTATTTTACAGAGCAAGTCAGAGTCTAATGCAATTGTACAGCAGTGGATTGTATCGTGTGAGGAAACCTAACTGCAGGTCTCTGCTCCCTTTCCCTGGAGCGGCAGTGGCTGGAAACCAGTGTTCTTCACTCCCAGATTTTTGGCAAAGTGCGAAGATGATGTCTCGAAAAGGCGTGGAGAAAGCTTTTTATTGCATTTCTAAAAAGAGAAAGCAAGAGCTGATTGATTGCAGAGGAGCATGACCCAAAAGCGAGTTACCACCGTTGGTTCGGAACAAAAGGAGCTAAAGCCAGTCCTGAACTGCAAAGTTTTTTTATGGCCTCGCTATACCACTACTGGTTACTTGTGTTAGACTTACATAAAATATTAAATTACTGAAAGATAATAGCTAACATTGTTCATCACAGCAAACTGCAGCAGGTGATGGAAATGACTTTCTAGCTGGCAAGTAATTCTTGGTCTCACAGGGGTGTGACAGTCACCGTGGTTCTCACGATGAAACGGTTTTCATGCAAATTCTAATTTTTTGAGGTAAGGTACTGCAGGAGTAGAGGGTTGTGAAAATCAAGATCAATTGGTTTTTTAAATTAATATTTCACTCCAAATAATTAAGTATAAAATGATTAAATTGTCTTAGATGCTAAGGGAAATGATGGGAACATAAACAAAGAAGGAGAATTGTTAATATTTGGTAAAAGGGACATAATTTATATAATTTGGATTTTATTACATCAATACGAGGAATGTTGCTAGTCGTACAGACGGGAGGGCTGTACACTGGGAAGCATTATTCTGAAAAGGACGATCAGCTGGTAGTTAAATGCTGTTTCCCTGTCCTGCAGCTGAGGTGAAGTGGCTCATGGAGGGAGGAGCAGGGATATATGATAAGACTGGGGTTAGATTTTTATTAAATGAACTAGTAAGACCGTGACTTAAATATTGCCATCACTTTTTGGTGTCTGTTAGAATCAGTGCTGAAAAGGGTTTCAAAAGCATTTGAAGCTCATCAGAAAGAGATGTGAAAGGTAGGACACAGTTTGCCAGAGAGAAAGTCATCTTCCTGTCTGCTGGCAATAGAGGGCTAGAAAGTTTCGGTTCCGTACAGGTGAAGCATCAAAAGTTGTAACTTGAATCTTATTTAGCCAAGGAACTGCTTACCAACTTTTGTATTAATCCCCCATCTTTTGAGATCTCCTGCAGGAGAAGACATCCCATCTTTACAGAGGGATGCCCTCTGCTTGGGTAAAACGGGTTAGACTGGTGTAACAGCAACTTCTGTCCTGAAGCCATCAGGAGGAAAGAACCAAAGGAAAGGAAATTAATGACTTAATGAAGGACTTGAAGGATCAAGGCATCTTTTCTCTCCCTTTCCCCGTTCCTTCCCAGCAAATGGCTTCCCACCAGTTGCCCGAGATGGTTTTTCTCTGCAAACCCAGCTACTGTGGAGGACGGCAGAGTTGCTCCGGCCTGACCCATCTGGGTACGCCCGGGGGCTGCCAGGGTGCGGGCAGGGAGCCCTGGGCTCTGCCTGCGCCCACGTTGCTGAACTTTCCATTTGCTCCGCAACGGCCGGGTTTTCTCACGCTACCCAATCCAGGTTGAAGACTGGGATGTTTATACTCAGCCTTATTTATACTTTGGTTTATTTTTGTGCATACAGCAAATAATTTCAGTGTGAGTGCATGCATATTTTTTTTGCTGTTTTTCGTATTTTTTAGCATTTGTGGTGGTTTTCTGTTTTTGTAAGTTCAGACAAACACATAAAGATAAAAAGCAAAGCTAGCTGAAGAAAGGAGCCCAGTGCAGAAATTTCCTAATGCTTCTAAAATGCAACAGTGGCAGGACTGATAAACCCACTGCAGTTCTACAGCGATCTCGCCTGTTAACTATTTTGTCAAAAATACTCTTTGCAAATGCTGCCATGTCAATATTCAGAATGCTTGAATCCACGAAAGGAGGGTTTTGGCTCCATGTGCAGGAGCCGCTACTCTTGACAACGCTTACAGCTTTTCTGAACTTGTCGACAAGCGAAGGACATGGCTTGCGTTTCTCAAAGATAAATGATGCAGCTCATTTTTCCCCGGGGCAGAAAATACCCCATACATCAGGCCAGTGTGCTGGGGGGGTTGTTGTAGCCGGTTCCCCGCCTTTGCTTCCAAGAGCCGTCTCTGGAAAAAGCAGAAATGCGCTGCAGGAAAAAACCTGCCAGAGTGCAGATTTGCTGTCAGACAGTTTGAGGTCATCTTATTTTTCGGCATTTATTTAGAATAAATTTGGGGGAAGAGAAGGAGTGTAAGATGGAGAAGGGCAGGAGGGGAAGACAGGCTGAGCTTTGCCTTTGGAAGCGGCAGCATGAGCGTCTCGGAGCACTTTCTTCGCGGCCGTGTCTTGAGTTCTGTCGTTGCGCAGCAACACCCGAAGCAAAAATTGCACCAGGTTTTTTCACATCAAATAGCAGCTCCTCCGTTGTTGCCTTGTTCATTTAATGTCGCTGCGTTACCTAATGGATTTAAACGTGCTGCGTGGTGGCGTGGAGGTTTTCCAGTCCGTACACCGTTTGTATGGAAAATGACAGCGTTGATTGTACTGATTCACTGTTCTCCTAGAAGACATTTTAGTTACATCGATACGGTTCTACTGAATTAATGACGGTGGTTTTTTTTTATTGTGAAATATTTCAGACTGAACGTAGGAGTTGCTTTGTGAAGTGCCACAGAGTCGCAAGGAATACTAAAGCAAATCAAAGGTTCCTGTCGTAAGAAGGATTTAATCACAAGCAAAGCATGAGGCAGGCAATGCTAATAAAGTTCTGCAAAACTGAAAGATTTTTACACTTCCTAATTTTCCAAAACTTGGCCAAAATAACATTTTTCCCTCACTTGCCCTCCTGAGCCCCTGCCCTTGCATTCGGTGCGGGGAGCGGTCCTGCTGCCTTCTCCCTGAAGGTCTCGGCGGCTGTGCAGGGTGTTGGCTTTCCCCCGGCCCATTCCACATCCCCCGTTTCGACTAACGCTCCGTGCTCCGCGGATGTGGCCAGGCTGGGGAGCGCGAGGAGGTAATAAAGAGATTTTTATAGCCAGTTCTCGGTGCCAACCACCAGCCGTTTCAGCCAGCTTCAAACCCTGCAGCCGAACCAGCGGGACAGAGCGGGCGCGAGCGGCTGTCGGCGCAGAACGTGGCGGCGGCGGGCTGGTGGGTTTGCCACGGACGGGAAGGACGAGGGGCGGCGAGGGCCGAGGAGCCACGGCACGCTGTGGTTTCAGGTTGGATTCTGCTTTCCCAGGGACTTTTTCAGTTACTGGCGTACCGTAGCCCCTTTTTCCTCGGTGTGGAGCTCAAACAGGAGATAATTTTACTGTGTGCAACAGATTGACAAAATAATTATACTGCGCAGCACGGTAAGACAGAAAAAGTGCCTTTTCAAAAACACGAAAAACAGAGAAAATAGGTTTGTTTAGAAGGAAAAAAAAAGAGGAATAGTAGCAGCGGTAAAATAATCCTGTTGCTTTAAGGTAGCTTTAAAAATAGGAGTAGTAAGCTTAATGCTCCAGCTTCTAGTGCAGTAAAAGTAGAATTGTAAGCTGATTGTGGTGAATTCCTCAAATGACAACACCCATCAATATAAGTTTTAAAGACACAGCCCTACATCTGGAAGCCAGCAGCAGCTCAGGATTTTATTAAGCAGCACTGCCAAATAAAATCCAAGCGCTACTATAAGCGATATAAAAATAAAGATTGGCTTCTAGAGTAACATCTCAAATATGCAAGCGAGTGCTGCGGAGCTCGGCGAGGCTGTGGGAGCACCGGAGCCTTCCCAGCGGCGGCCCAGCCCCAGGTTGAAATGGTGGATAGAGACGCGGGCTCCGCGGCGGTTGTACGAGTGGTCAGGAGCTTAAGTTACTGGGGCAGTAAACAGAGACACTCCAGCATTGCTATCGGTAGAGTCTTATTGGAAAGGTTGTAGACAAAGCGCTGTCTCTGTTACATATTACAGACAAAAAAAAAAGGTTTCTAGAATATGATTTTCTGTCTAAAGAAGGTTGTGGGAGAATGACCTTATCATAGCAAACAGAAACCTGCCCGCTCCCCAGGGCTGCAGCCTGACATATTTATTTCCAGCGTTCACCCTGTGGATGGGGGCAATCGAGGGCAGTCGATGGCTGTGACAGTCGTGTCTGGCTGACACCGGGTGACAAGTGCCAGGAAAAGGGAGGGGGTGATGCCCAGCTGACCCACGTACACAACCGGCAGCATCCCCAGCGGCTGAATCGCCCAGGACAACCACCTCTGGTAGCACAAAATGCCCAGAGCTTTCCAGCTCCATGAGCTGGTGACCTCCGCGCTGTTTGTCAGTGCCCTGCCTTGCCGATGTCCGATAGTGGCGATAAAGCTGACTCCTTTGAATTCGGAAAGCAGTGTGGTTAGGAGCTCCTTCTGAGTCCTTGTGCCTGGAAATAACCCAGAACTCCATAACGCAAAGTTTCAAGAAGGCAAAATAAGTGGTATTCTAAACAGAATTCGGATCTTTTCTTTTTTGAACAGGTTTTTGATACAGCTCAGCTTGCTACAGCGTGGTATTTACCAGCCTGGCCTTTAATATTGGATCTGCTTTCCAATTATGCTGCAATTCATACAACAGTTGCAGAGAGCGTGTGTGGGCGTACGTGCGAGAGAGAGAGATTGATTTTGTTCTTTAAAAATGTGAAGTCTGCCCTAACTATGAAAACCCATCAGCATTTCTAGCATTTAAACGCCATTTCCTTCTCAGAGCGCTGCCAGCATTAGGCAATCTTCACGACATCTCTGACAAATGGAGAGTGCAAGTGGAGGAACACGTGCTGGTTTTTCAGCAGTAGAATATTAACACAGATATTGGTAAAAAACGGGCTGTGAATGCTTTCCAGGAGTAAAGAGTTAATGTGAGAGCTCAGATTGCAATTTGGAAGGGAATCCACGAGGTCTTAGCTGTATTTTTCAGGAGTACATGAGTGAAAAGGAATGAAGTACGTACGTGTCAGTGCTGGCCGTGGCCATGTGTCGGAGCCGGGGCTGGGACAGCAGATGTTGGGCGATTCTTGCTGCCACCGCTTCACACAGAGGATCTCTATATTCCTGCTGCTTGTTCCCAGCAGCATGTTGTTGTGCGCTGTATTCCCCAGCCCTGGCAGTGCTTTGGTAGTTACTGTATCACATCTCTGAGGAGTCCAAGGGAGTGTTATTTTTGTCTTTNGCCATGTGTCGGAGCCGGGGCTGGGACAGCAGATGTTGGGCGATTCTTGCTGCCACCGCTTCACACAGAGGATCTCTATATTCCTGCTGCTTGTTCCCAGCCACTTGTTGTTGTGCGCTGTATTCCCCAGCCCTGGCAGTGCTTTGGTAGTTACTGTATTGCATCTCTGAGGAGTCCAAGGGAGTGTTATTTTTGTCTTTCTGCGGATCTGACTGTTCGATTCTCTTTTCTGTAGGTCTGAAGACCTATCTGATCTCGGGTCAGAAGGTGAAGGAGCCCCACTGCAGCTGTTCCCAGGCCTTGCTTCCTGGCTTGGAGGCCGGAGACGGAGCCAGGACACAGGGAGCATCGTCAGCCGAGAACGCCGGGGACCTGGCAAAGACCCTCAAACATGTGGAAAAAACGAAGGTGAGTGCTTGTTTCAAACCCCAGCAGCATCGATCTTAAACTGTGCGAACCAGGGAGAGAGGTGTGGCTGGGAAACCTTCCAGGTTTGTTTATGCGCCGCTGTATAGATACCTGTGTGTACACCTGTATATGTACATACAGTGACAAAACATAGTTTGAGAGACAAAAGAAATGTACAAAGTAAAATGCTTTGCCAGCTGACAAGCAATCCCTAAAGTAAGGTGAACACTTTTTAAAGGTGGTTTCAAATAAATAATTTTTTTAGTACTCCAGGACTGAGAGGTCAGTGCTGCTTTTTCAATGGTCCTGATTTTATGGGGGAATAAGGAATATGCTTTAAGCAGCTACTGTAGCTTCTGGGATTTTCTGCTTTTGCTGCACCCTGCTTCTGGCATTCCTCTATCGTTCATGCCACATACCTGGGAACCTTTTCATATAAGCATATAACAGACATCCCCACAAAAAGATGACAGCATTGTTTGTGTGGCGGGAGAAGGTGCTCCGGTGAGCTATGAGACTGTGTTTTATCTGCTGGCTCTAGAAACCTGTGTCTGGAACTAAAAGCAATGGTTTGTGTGGATTCAGCTTAGAGAAACGATGACATTTTGTTATGTTCACACCTCTCACAAGATCTCTTGACAAGGAAATCTGTGAAACAATGTGTATTGCTTTGAAGCTTTGCTGTTACTCTCCATCTTCCAGCTCAGAGCAGATTTCCCAAACACCAGATGTCTATTCTCTGTTTTCATTCGTGCTGAGAGTTCTTCGTCTGGGCACGAATGTCAGAACCACGGGTGGTCATCCGCAGGTCACTGTCCTTAGGCTTCAGTGTGTTCGTCCTGAGAGGATCTCTACAGCACAGGTTTGGGATGTAGCTGGCAGGGTCGATGGGGAGGTGACTTCCATGCTACTCCATTTTTGCTGCTTTCATGGTTGTCGTCTGGATCTTAAGGCACGAGCCAGGCACCTTTGCAGCGCCTTGTGCCCGGTTTTAAGTTGTGGAGTAAAAACACCGCATCGCAAGCGAGATAAGCTGGAAGGCTGGCCCACAGACATGGTCCAAAGTGAAGCGAGCTCCTTTCGGAGCACACCAGGGCTCTTTAACTACAGAAGGTGGCTGCAGCCATCGTTATCCTTCCCCACGATATGCGCTGTGTTGTCCAGCTGCATCCACGTTGCTGGTGATACTTTTCTGTTCCTTCTCCCGTGTAAGAAAGAATGTATTTGGCATCCCTCAGGCACCAGCTCTGCAGCTCTCAATGAAGGGACTAGCAAATAAAGAAGGAAAATACATCTGGGAGCAGGCGGTGGGTGTCTGTACAGATAAACCTGCCAGTGCTGCCCCGTGCGCGGCCGTGCAGAGGTACAGAGGTGACGGTGAGGGGTACGAACTCCTCTGCTTCACACAGTGAAGGAAGAACGATGTACCAAGCAGAGCAGTGTTACTGAGCTGCCTGTCCCTGGAGTGGGGGAGGAAAGGAGGAATTAAACAAGCAGTAAAACTGCGGGTGCTGTTTGGAGAGAAAGCGAGGATGCCTTGGTGATGCCAGACAGCAAAGTCAGCTGGAAGACTGTGAAACTACAGCAAAGTACGGGACTGACCTGACTGCAGCTGGGATTTGATAGAATTTGTCATGTATTTGTTGTGATACTTGTTTTTAAAATCATCCAAGTCCAAAATGAAATCTGTTGTTAAGGATCAGCTATGGTTTGTGTTCTCTGAAACACGGGGGTTTGTACCTGCCCTCTGCAGAAGGCTGGGTGCAGGTGCTGCACTGTTCCCGAACAGCTCGTACACAACCTGGGGGCACACGGCTGGCCCACCGTGTCTTTACTGCCTGGTTCCCCATTTTCTGCTCTGGGACCATCTTGGCTGGGTGTTAATTGCTGGTTAAATGCTGAATGATGGTCTGCACGGTGCAAAAGTGCAAACGTGGCTATCAGAGGAAGGAGAAGCTGAAAGAAGCTGCTTCAGAAAAGCATCCAGGACAAGCGCCAGCTCGGTTTCAGCCTTCTCGGATACCCTGTCTGCTGCTGTGCTAAAGCTGCTACATCGAGTTGATGCTTACAGGTACCTGGTTTTATTCATCACCATGAGCAGGTCTGGCCCGTGATTTTCTGAGCAGCCTCACAGCTCTTTGAAAATAGTGTGCCTGTCCTGCCCGAAATACACTGATGCTGGAGTGAATTTTGAATGACCCCGAAGTCGGCTTTCCCTGTGGTCTGATAAGCATCTGTATAGCGCATGCCACGAGCTGTGTCACAATGCCGATAGCACAGTGATGAAGCAATCGTGTGAGTGCCGAGTGCTGACTTGAAAACGTGTTCTGCGACTGTCGTGGCAGCGTAGGAGTGCGGAGTGTACTCGCTTCTCGCAGCGTCGCTCCGTGCAGGTATTCCAAACTCCACAGCACGCTTTCCAGTGTAAACGTGCACCAGCCTTCTCTCTGCTCTGCAGTCTGTTCTCGGAGCGGCTGTGGACTGAGAAAGCTTGGTCAGGCTTTCAGGGAGTGTTTAATTTGCCAGCTGTGCTAGAGCAGGTCTTACAGTGTTTAAAAAAATAATTAAATATATTAAATAATCCCCACAAAGAACAGCAGTGCAATTTAATCACAGATTATGCAAAATTTTTAAAAAGGAGTGGGTTTCTTTTTTACAGATTAGTTTTGTATTTGGGGTTTTTTTTAAGCCTGCAGCTTGCTGGTAGGGTCTGGAGATGATAATTTGCAGGAGAGTCATGACTTACGTGCCAACTGTTTGGAATACGAAGCTGTAAACAGTGTCAGTGTAGGAGGAGATGACTCCGGCTCTGCAAAAGAGACTAAGTAGGAGGGGCAAGTGTACAGGCAAGTTGAAGTATTTTTGTTTTAGAGGGAATAAGTGGCCATATTGGATGCGAAGGATGACTTTCACATTTTGGGCTTGAACGGATGTTCTAACGGACAAGATCTGTTAGGGAAGGTCAGGAAGGAGAGCACAGCAGTAATTGATCCATGAAGGGAATTAGATTTCCTCCTCTCCTCCAGTGTGTCTGTAGTTCATGTAATTGCAAACCTCGTTACAGTATGGATATCAAGAAAACGCATGTACGTAATTAAAATGGTGAAGACAGAGGCTAAAAACTATAAGTAAATCTATAACAGCAGCTGATTTTTTTTTTTTTTTGAATGAGAACACTGTAACGAAACCAGGACACTTGCTTAACCGGTTTCGGTATCGGTTTATTTTCCCTGTCATATTTTATAAAATCCCTTGCTTGACTGGGAATCATAAGCTGGTGTAAAAATGTTTTAATCATCTCTTGGTATGAAAACAGAAGGTACTTTTGCTTGTCTTGGTGTTTGCTGGAAGCACACTGATGTATTATTCATCGTGCTGAGGTCACACAGGCGCTGAGCTTGTGCGAGTGTCTGCAGTAGAGAATGGAGTTAATGATCCTGCCTTGGACACATGGGGTAAGTCAGGTGGACTTCCGCCTCCTCTCAAAAGGTCAGGCTCCTTTTCTGAGATTTTTGTCTTTGGTTTAACCCCAGGAGCTGAGCGTTTGAGGTGAGCTTGCCGATTTATTAGCAAGATCAAACGGGGACTATTTTCTTTATTTTTTTTGTTAGAGGTATTTAGCTTTTATTGCCACTAGCTGACTTCTGCCATGGTTCAATCCACTGACTAATGTGCTAGGAGCACAGGAGGCTCGTTAGCCCGTTGGCATGTTTGTTTTTAACCAATCTCCTACTGCCTTCCACGCAGTGGCCAAGGCATTCCTGACGTTTAGTCCTACATTATTTTTAAACAAAACCATTTCAGAACCAGCTCCGTAGTTTCTTCCAGCGTGCTGGCATTTGTTCAGACGTACCAGCTCAGAACTGGATGTAACTCACTTATCTGATGCCAGATGAGGAAATTTGTAGTAATTTCAGAGCCCCAACCTGGACCATGCTCCTGAGGAGCAGCAGATGTGATGGTCTGCTGGCTGCTAAGGCTCGGGGTCCTTGTGAAAGCCTTGGAGAGGAATTGGCGAGTGCCGGGCGGATCGGCAGGCACAGGAGAGGGCTGGGAGAAGTGCCGCTCGGTGACAACCTGGGGGTGGAAGGTGCCGCATTGTTCCACTTCAGGTGTCACACCAGAGACGGAAAAAAGGGGTTTTGGGTGAAAAGTTGGTTCTGAAAAGACTTAACACACCAGACTGTGAAACAGGGAGTGAACCTGTCGGCAGAAGCTGTGGTTTTGGACCAGGAGAGCGGTAGACTACAGAGGCTTGATCGAGTCCCTCCTGAGTGCAAAATAAGCAGATGAAATGGATGTGGGGTGTTGAGTTTGGGACAAAAGGCTCAAGTTGCTTGCTGGAAAATTTATTGAGATGTTCAGTGGATCAGCTCCCACCATTTAGTACATAGCGTGCCGAATTTAGAGTGCCGTTCCCCGGGGCTGGTGCCTCTGTATCCGTCAGGAGGCTTCTGGCTCTCCTGGTGACGGGAGCCATCTCCAGAGCGGAGGAGCTGCCAGCAGGGATCAGCCACAGCGTCCCTTTTACCACATTTTAACTCTAAGGGGTTGGGTTGTTTCAAAAACTGCAATGTGACATTTTAGGTTGGTTCAGAAATGCATAACCTGGGACTGTTACAAGTCCTGATGTTTCTGCTTTGCTTATTTTCTTGTTTCCTGTGACATTTGCTCGGTGTTTGGCTTCAACAATGTACGATAACCTACTGTCTTAGCTGTATGAGGAAATATTTCCCTTTATTGGTTTCAGATCTGTTGCTTTCTGTTTCCCTGTACTATTCATAATGCATCATGGTGTTTTGTGATTTATTTTTTTTTTAGACTCTGCTGCATTTTGTGCTACATCTTCACTCGGTGATAATGCCGTTCAGATCCTTTTGCAGGCAGTTTTTAAACAAGAAAATTGCCATTTTCTTGCTAAAGTGTGTTTTGTTCTTCCTTGCTAGCATGCAGAGATTACAGTATATCTGTGATTTTACTCTAGTAAAGCTTTCCTGGATTAGATTTAGCTTCAGGAAACTGCAAATCTGTGATTTATTTTTCAAATGGTGCATTCTGTTCCAGTCAAATTTTGCTCCCTGCTTCCCATTCTGTAGCTTTGTTTATCTTCTAACCATGCCGCAAGTATACAAATGGACCGAATTACAAATTGCATAATAGTACGAGGACACCAGAATGTTCCTGCCTAAATTTTTTTGTCTCCTTGCAGCCTTGCCCTTCATGTAGTACCACCCTTGCTCCCCACTGCGATGTCAGCATAGACGAAGGAGCTATCCAAAATGGTTGTCAGGATGAGCATAAAAACAGTGCGAAGGTAATTCAAGTATTTATCGTATTATCCCTTCTTTTCCCTTACTCCTCCGCTTCAGTTAGCTTTCTCATTTTGTATGGCTGTTCCTTTATTCAAGCAGCAGAAACAGTTTTGATTTTGAGCACTTGTGTTCTAAAATCTAGTTGAGCCCTTCAAATTTTTGAAGTTATTAGTAATTGTTTGATACTGAGAAGGACCTAAAACTTGGACTCTTTAAATTATGTTGAGGCTACCCGAAGAGAGAGGCACGAACAACACTACCGTCCCTTACCCCAGTGGGCTGTGTGTCACCCAGCCACACGTTACACCGATGTCTCGCCAGTGTCTTCTGCGTCGTAGCTCTAAGCTAGGACAGCCGTTCCCGTTCACGCGCACAGCTGAAATTCACAGCGGCTAAGTCAGTTCGCATCCTTTTTCTGACAGACAAATACAGCCTCTTACATATTCAGCGTGCTGCCGCCAAGATTGCTTTCCGTGCCTGTTGCTTGGATATTCTCACTGAAGCCACCTACTTCCTCTGGCATACCAGCCGCTGCCAATTTGGCGCCTTGTCCTTGGCCTCCGTAGCTTCTCTGCTCTGCCTGTCGCCTCGCACTCCTTCCTAAATGTTAAACTCCTGCCTAAATGCAGGCTGGATACCCGCGCTCATCAGCTGCTTGTTTTATTTGCAAATAAGTTTAACGCTTTCCCTTGGTGGGAAGAATAATTTCAGAAACACATCAGAGACAGCTATCTTGTTTTTTTCTTCTTTACAACTCATTTTGTGCATAGAGCTAATGGAGGAACTTGCAGCATTTATTCCGCTCATGAGCTACTACATGAATCTGTGTTTGTCCCTCTGCTGTCTCCCTGTGTTCGGCCTCTTGTCCCCTCTGCTTCAACTGTAAGCTCAGAAGCAGGGGCTGCCTTACGGTACTGGGCTGAAATGGTTTGTACCAGTAACCCATGCTCTGTGCCAGGGTTCCTAGGAAACAGCTAAGAAAAAAATAAAATAATGATCCCTTCGGCTCTGAGGGAGATGGAGCAGAGTGGCCAGCAGGTACTGCTCTCAGAACAGCATGAGATCTGTAAGACAGAAAACACCGTGGGAGATGTGCCCGGGCTGCCGAGATGGTGTGTGCGAGATGCTTCTTCCCCAGGCTGCCTCTGCCCACGTGCCCGGGATCTCCAGGAACCGACTGCAGACAGAGATGGTCCTTGGGTGTCATGTGGTGTCTTGATCAGAATTATCCTTTAAGTTTCTTCCTGCTACAGCTGTGGTAGCTTCATGTGTGTTGATCAGCAAGTCCTCTAACCGTGCTTAGAAGAGGTCTGTACAGTGCCGAATGAAATGTCCGTAAGTTCACTGGAGGAGACGTGCTAGCAGAGACCAAATCACGTGTCCTTCTCTGATTTGGTTTAGTTACCTCTAAGTCAGAAACTGGCCCAGTTCAGTGGCTGCCCAGTAAGTCTGGGATGCCTGTTTAACTGAAAGCTTAAAGAACAGCTACATGCACAAAGTTGCCCTGGCATTTGGTTTCCAAATCTTCTCCGCAGTCCCAGCTTTCTTGGGAAGAAGAGCCATAAGCTCCCTCTGCCCATCCCTGGAGCCTGTACCCTTCCCACGCCACCTCGCCACGCCTGGCCCTGCAGAGCTTCTGTCTCCTGTCTTTATCTCCGTCTTGTTCTGTCTCCTCTCCCTAAATGATGTTAGCCATGTCCTCGGACCTTCATGGGTTCCAGCAGCCTCAGGAGCCTCTGTGTCTCCTGATGAGAGAAAATTGTCCCATGGTTCATGAAACCTCTGAGTGGTCCAAGAACTGTGCAGCCTGTTGCCATCAGAAACCACGGGAACATCAGAGCTAACAACATTTAATAAATGGGGATTTTCTCCTTCCACACAAGCAGTTTCACACTCTAGTCCCCTCCTGTTAAGATCAGCAGAATGGAGACAGCACAGGAAAACCTTGAGCTGGCCGAAGGGAAGAATTTTCTTTGGGATTTGAGCCGAGGAGCTAAAGAGAAAAGGCCAAGAGAAGTCCATGCTGACCTTCTCTGAAAGAGCAGACATTTCCACTGTATTCTTCAGATGAACTTGGGGAACATACAGGGAAAGCAAACACTGCACAGGAGTCCATCTCTTTTATTTGAGCTGCTCATAGCAAAAATTGCATTCTCCCAGTTGTTGCTGTTCAAGTAATGGCATCTGCAGCGGGGGTGAGGGAAAGGAGAAAGATTCTTCACCAGGAATAAAAAAAAAAGGTGATAACTGTGACAATTTTTTTTAATAGGCCATAAGTTGTTCTGAGGGGTGTTCTGAGCAAATATAATCTTTAGCATAAATTAAAAAAAAAACAAACAACCAAACAGTGAAGACCCTTCGCTTCGGGCAGCTTGTTGGACAGTTCTCTTTGGTTTCCCCAGATCTGTTAGTTCTCCTCATCTCAGCAGCAGGGAGGTTACCCTGTGCTCCGTAGCCCTGTTCCCTCTGGGTGGGGCAGATAACCTGCAGGAGGACTTGCCCTGGAGCTGCTGAATGTTTTCCCTTAGGAAAGAAACCGGTGTGACCTTTTCTGTGCACCTATCTGCTCCAGGAGTTTTTGCTCTGCTTTTCAGAGTTTTTACTCTGCTGAAATCACCTCTCTCTCCTGTTGATTACATTCGTTAGCACAATATTGGCAGCACACCAAGGTGACTGCTACGTTTCCTATTCCACTTCATCAGCTGCTGTGGCTGTGGACACCTGCAAGCTGCCAAAACTGCCGAAGGGACCAGACTGGAAATCCTCTGCTGGCTCCCAGCACGTGGCTCCAGGGCTCCCACCTCCGGGGGGGCAGCCGCAGGGTGGGGATCCTGCGTCCTCCCGGGCGGGCGGAAGGGGAAGCACAGCCCACCTTCCTCCGGCTTTTCCTGTAGCTCCAGGGAACCGGTCCAACACACCTGGTTATGGCTTTAGCTCTTGAGGTCTTGGCAGCGAGAGGGAGCCAAGCCCGAGCGCTCGGGTGCTTTCTGACTCTTCCCTGCGCAAGGTGACGTTCTGCTGCCCCGTTGGTCCTGTCTCTCTGCTGGCTGTGTCTGTACCTGTAATCACACCTGCCTGTGTTCGTGTGCCTCGTTTGCTTTGCAGGATAGATGCGCAAGGGGCTTTAATTAATTTTGGATGGGCAGCCAGAAACCAGGTATTTCTTAACTTTAACTAAGTTGCTCTTACAATCTAAGCAACATATTTCAGTGCGTGGCTGGGGATGATATTTATGGTATTTATTTATGGTCACTGCTGTGGCATCCAAGAATACTCTTCTGGGGGAGCTTGTCAGTGCTGTACAGGCAGAAATGAAGAAACTTCTGTCGTGAGTGGGTTTCAGGATGAGGATAATGATACGTGATAAATGATAAGACGTGGAGGGGGGCGATGAGCTTTCAAAGATGCTAAGTTTGGTATATGTTTGCGTTTGAAAATGATCCTGACTAGCTGCAGTTCATTTTTCTTCTAACCAGATTTAGTTGTCTAATTATTTTTGGAATTGCTTCAATGCGTGCTGGTCTATTTCAAAGAAAATGGAAAAGAAGGAACTTCAGGTTCCATGAAAATGGAATAATTTTTGGTTAAAAGTAATTTGTTTTCTCAAATGAATGAAAGCAGAATTGATAATGCTGTGTACCTAAGCTGTGTTGCAAGCTGGTGTCAGAATTTAAAAATGCAGGATTAATTAATTAATGCAAAGGCAAAAGGAAATCAGAAAGAAGGGATATATCTTAGTGAAGAAAACATAGTTTAATTTTCAGGATAAATTTTTTTGTGGGATGATAAGGTGTACCAAAGGGCTGTTCCCCCAGGAAGGAGAAAGGAGGAAGCTCTGGCTGGGAAAGCAGCAGGGCTGTCGTGCTCAGTAGAAGGATCAGCAAGGGCTGGCAGAGTAAGTTGTCCCATGACCTGTAGGAAGACAGCACAGTTTAAGTAAAAAAAAACCAAACCCAACAAAAAAAAAAACCAAAAAACCCACCTCCCTGCCCTTTTTAGAAGAATCTTGACCTTAAGATGAATGAATGAAATTTGGGCTTGTGGTTGGTCTTCATTGCGTGTATGAAAATGCACTTTATTTTCTGCTCCGTGGAAGCTTGGTAGATAAAAAGCAGAAAGACGGCACCCAAGCAGGCGCTTCCAGAGGATGTGAGTGGTTCAGGGCAGGTGGAGGTCGGGCTTTGACGTGATCGAGTGGAATCTCTGTTGAGGGAAGAAGTTCTTCCAACTTTTGCTCCATGAAATCTCCTCTGTCTGCTTTCTCAACATGTTCCCCATGTATGTGTTGCTTTCTGTCGTTCAGGCTCCAGGAGGACACAGTCCAAAGACTCAGAATGGACTTCTGAGCCCTCCCCAGGAAGAAAAGCTGAGCAACAGTCAAACCTCGCTGTATGAAATGCTGCAGGAGAAAGGAAGATGGGGTGGAGTGAGCCTGGATCAATCGGCTCTCCTTCCTTTGAGGTTCAAAAACATCAGAGAAAAGACAGATGCTCACTTTGTGGATGTGATTAAAGAAGACAGGTAAGGAAAACCGAGCGGGACAGCGTGAAGTTGTGTGAAGGAGAGAAGACCTAACAGGGGTCTCATGTCTTTAGCCTTTATGTGTGTGCTTTTTGTCTCATGTCAGTAATTATTGATAACATAACATAACATATTGTATGTTTTCTGACCTTAGTCTATATTCTGATTAAGCTACAGTCAGAACTTGGTGTCAGATACTCTGTCAGGAATCCGTAAAGCCAGGTTTTCACCATTTCCATAGCGATCAGTCGTTCTTCGGTCAAGTCTTCAGAAAGGACTTGTCATGAAGTTGAACTCTTATCTTTACATTCAGAAGTCCTCATAATGCACATAACATGTACCTTCCTCTACAATTAGAAGTGTAACATAAAATCTGAACCACAAAACTCACATTTTTGTGTAGCAAAGGAACAAAATCTGATCACACCTTGTGACTAACTGGTGCCTAGAATCATACTGGGCTTGGAAGCAGCATTAATAGGAGTGAATTCTCATGGACCTACTACTTACCTACAGCATTTTGTAAAATTAGCTTTTCTCTCTGTTTCAGACAGAAAAAACTTATTTTGGGCAGAGGAAAATACCTTCTCCCAAACCCAGCAGCGTGTTTTGTAAACACACAACCGCACCTCCCTTACTATGGCAGTGACTTGACTGGATCTACTGAACAGATAACTTGAGTTTTTATTATTTATGGCTATTCTTATTTTTGCTTCAGTGCTTCCACTCAGATTAGGGGTATTTTATCTGAATATCCTTGAAACTGTATGCTTGTATAGAGTCCAGGCTGCTTCCAGCAGGGACACTGTCATCGTCACTGGAAACATGACTAAAGCAGGGGGAGGTGAGAGGGAGGGACACCGGTCCCTCTCCAGCCTCTTCTCTAGATTTTTTCAGATTCATTTTCTCCTGTGGCCAACTTCAGTTAAAATTTAGGTTCCTTCTGTGCGTGGTCTGTCATTAGTGGCTGAGAACAGGTGTTTAGCTGATATTTTTTGAAAATTAGAAGACAGACTGGTTGGGAAAGTCCAAGTGTTGGCAAAAATCAGCAAGAACAAATCAGATTTTTGTTTAAAATGTAACTAGCCTGCCCCAAATTTTAAGTTACAGAAGCAGCTTGATTTATGCCGTTGGCCTGATGAAGTTACCTAGCTCCAGCTCCTGTGTTCCTGGTGCTTTCCTCCTCCGCTTACAAAATGGATAATTCTTTCTGAGTCAGAAAAAGGAAAAAGTGGGACTGTGATTTGGTATCAGTCAAAGTCTAGCGTTTTTTTGGTCTCAATTAAAGATCATCATTACCATATTAAGTGGGCCATTTCTTGTTGCCAGGGAAACTTCTCTGCTGAGTTCAGTTCATGTAAACAGAACTTTCCAAAAATAATCTTCTGATTAATTAGGTCTTTGCAAAACGCTTTAAGCCTACATCGATCCTTTTTAACGTTTCTCAATGTGAGGTTGGATGTAAGAAGTCACTTTAAAAACATTCTTGATCCCCTACTGCAAAGCATAATCTATTGTTCGTCTCAACATAGTGTCTGTGAGGATGTTTGAATGGGAAATTTGAGTTTTCTCAGGGAAAGGGGTAAAGTCCCAACTTCCCCTTGGTCATTTTACGTGAACCCCGTTCTCAGTAACAACGCCGAGCTTTGCTGCGTTGGTTTTATGCTGCTGCACACCCAGCAGCAGCGAAGCACAGCGCAGGGATTTCCACTGGGCTGCACGACGCTGGTGTTCCGATAGGAATCTGTGTTCACACAAGGTACCTGCCCCTGATCTGGCGATAAGTGCCTGAATTAATCACACAGGCTTCCTGCGCAGCTGGGGAGAGTTAAGCATATCCCAGGGAGGATTTGAGAGCATCAGGGGGCTGGCTAGGAGGAAATGCTGGACAGTGGCGATTTTTTTTTTCTCTTTTCCAATTTCCCAGCCTCTTTCTAGAGTTCAGCTGTGCAGCTGAGAATTTCAGGAGCGGCCACGGGGCTCTTTGAATGCCAAGATTTCACCTTGGAGCTGATATCTCAGCACAGTTCCATTGTCTTTAAAAATGATCATGATAAACCCGTGTTAGTGTGGCGTGTTGGTATTATTGCATTCTGCAAGAATCCTTTTCTTAGAAGTTATCAGTTTGCATCATCTTACGACGTGGTTGTGTATATTTGGCAAACAGTGTGTAGTCTGAGCTTTGAGTCTGGCTTCACTAAAACCCCTGCAACACTGCTTTGTTCATTGTAATCTGCACGGTACTGTATATTTTAAAACAAAACTATAGTGTAAGAGTACAAATGTTTAAATCTAATTTCACTGGGGATACTGTCAAAGGGTTCTCACTTTTTAGATTTTTGTTTCCAAGGAAAGGTACCTATTCCTTAGGTTATAAACCTTTTGAAGTACAAGAGATGAGTGCTCATGTGCTTATCAGGACAGTACTCGGAAATGATCGCCTGAGGCTACAGAGCGGGGTGTCAGGGAGGTAGGGAGCTCCCCCAGAAGCCAGGTTTGGTGCAGCCCTTCATCCCCACCTTGGGCCAGTTTCTTGTTTAGATACTTTTAAAATTTGCTTGTTTCTTTCATCTCCCACTTCCCAATCGTGCTTGATTCAGGGAAAACCAGAAATCCCTCTGCTGGGGAGGCACAGCACCTCCTGGGAAGCAGATGATCGACTTGACTATGTTTAGTAACTGGGCTGGGATCTTCCTCAGAGGCAGATGACTAGAGACACGGAGCTGGATGGGTGCGGTAAGGCTGACGGACATCAGAAGTGCTGCCTTCGCCCTGCTTTCGTCCTGTTACACCTTCTGGTTTGGGCTGCACTGGCAAGCTGGATTGTTCTTCCTACATCCTTGGAGCATCACGGCTCCAGCACAACATCACCATACTCTGCTGAGCTCCCCTGGAGGAAGAAAGTGAATTCAGCAGCATTTGAAAAAAAAAAAAATTTATATTATAAGATGTTCTTAGAAACATATATGAGATGCGAGTGAGGGAAGACAAGAAAGAATAAAAGAGAGAAAGGGGACTCAGGTGAATGCGTCCTGTCATTCCTTCAAAGTAACCTGATAGTTTCAACATATTGGCCAAGGCCAGAATGTTTAAAGGTTATGAAATATCTGCCATATTCATGGTTGAAGTCTTTTGTCGTCTTGAGCTTCAGTCTAGGAATCTGTGTTTGGTTGGTCTTGCATCTCAAGAAAAAATGCTTCCCACATGCCATCTTGTGCTGCAGAGCTTGTACTTCCAAAAAATCTTTTTGCCAAAAATAAACAGAAAAAAACCCCAAAACCAAACAAATTTGAAAAACAAATTCAGGCACAAACTAGCTTCTTCATCTGCTTCGGATTGGATCTCGTGCATCTCTGGTTTCTGCTTAGAGTTACCAGCTCTAAGTGTTGCCCCAGTGCTACAGTTTCAAGGTGGGAATAGCTCAGGAAGAAGCCATTTCAGATTCTCCAGCAATTTTAAAACCAGGTAGTTCACTGTAAAGAACAAGTGGCATCAGTTGCTTGCAAATGAAAGGAGGTTCATAGCAAGATCGTGTGGAGCCTCAGATGAGGGGGGTGACGGGCCATCCAAGCAATGAATGGGAGAAGCAGGCAGGACCTCGCTCTGTGACCGTGGCCATAAAGCGCTTGGTGATCTGTAAGTCAAGTCCTTCAGCTCTGTGACATCTCCTAAGAAAGAAGAGGTTTGCAGACCAAGTGCCATAAATGTTGTTAGAAAACCTCTTTCATAAACCTCTTACAACTAATGTAAAACTCAAAAAATGATCTGTTTTTGCTCCAGAGGGTGGGGAATAGAAACCACTTCTTAATGATTGAGGCTTCTTCATGTTTGGGTTTGTTTGGGTTTTTTCTGCACCTGACATGGGAAGATAGGTGAAGGAGTGCACAGACACCCGCTGGTAGATGCTGCCTCCCTGTTTGTTACTCCTAGGGAGGCAGTTTCGTTAGCTGTCAGTGCCGTTGTTGATGGTTCTGATGATTTCAGATCTGTTTCAGCAATCAGTGTCAGCTATCCGTCTGCTCAGGTTCTGTTTCTCTGCAGCCCGGATCACTGCAGAATGTTCCCAGCTGAGTTACTGAGCTATTGTCGTGTCTCTGAAATGACAAGACAGTGCTGTTTTCGAAAATGAACATTTTTTTTTCCTAACAGTTTGTCACCTTTGTCATCCCTGGCTGGCTTTGAAGGATGGAATCCCACCTAAGACACAGAGTCCTGCAGCCACACGTGTCCTCAGGCTGTGTCTCTGCAGCAGCAGTTAACCTGTACTGTTTGCTGGCGTATGTTGCAGTTATCCGTAGTGTCATCTGCAGTTATAGCTGTTCAGTTGCTGGAAGGACTTGTTAGTATAAAAGTTTGGTCTGTCATTTTTGTCAAATATTTCCTTTGAGCGAGTGATGGGGATAAGGGGACACCTCGGTGACTGACAGCAGGGAAGAGCTACAGGAACGTCAAAGCCAAGCGCCAGCGTCCGTAGAAACAGAAACCGCAGAACGACGGGTTCTGAAAGGTTACAGCTGAATAAACTGATGGTGATATCGTCTTTTCTCTTTAGCCTCATGAAAGACTACTTCTTTAAACCGCCCATTAGCAAGCTGAGCCTGAACTTCTTGGACCAGGATTTGGAGATGGCCTACAGGAGCAGCTATCAGGAGGAGGTGGGTTTCTCCTGGCGCTGATTGCCTTCTGTAGTCGAGCTAAGAAACTGTCTGTTGTTATTTTTAACACCTTTCATTGCAGTTGATGACAAGGCTCATGAAACATCAAATGTGATTTACTGCTTGACACTGCCGCCTGTGAAAACAGTCTCCTTTCAGTTTACCTGTCTGTGCCATCCCCTGAGTCTAGCCCAACATTGGGGCTGGAAATGTGTTTTCACAGCCCACCAGGATATACTGATTCTCACCTGCCTTTTCTCCGTTTTCCAGGTAAAGTTTTGAAGCTCTAGGCAGGCCAGAGAACCATGCTAAGATGAAAGTAAAGGGCCACGTGCCACTTGTCTTCTCATCAAATATCCTTATTCTGAGAATGGTCACTTTGATCTTTGTCCATGTCACAGCCTCACAGCTGTCCCTGGGGAACCCAAGCCTGCTCTGAACTCCCATGTCCTAAGTTCCATGAATTCTGCTGCATTCAGAACAGGCAGTTCAAAACCTGGTGTAAGTGTAAGGAACAGTGAGTAAATTGTGAGGAACTTGGTGCTTTCTTCAGGATTCTGCACTCACTTGAGGAATAATGATATCGCAGGCTTTCCATGTCAGGAGGTATTCCTGCCTGGTTGATACGGACCAGCAAGATGGTTTAAGTTTACATATAGTGACACTAGGCATCAGTACTAACTGAGGCTGCATTTCCCCGAGTAGCTGAAAAGTTGCTGTCAAAAGAGGGCAATTGCTCTTCCCACCTTGTTCCTGCTCCTCCTAACGCTCTGGTCCTTACCAGCCTTCCTGCTGCGAGCTGGTTCCTTTCACCACCCTAGCATAAAATATTCATGTTCTGTTTTTCTGTTTGGAGCTTTTTCTTTTTCTGTCTGGGTCTGTTTGCTGCTGTATTGAACCAGGAGCTGACAGAGAGGTTGGGAAGTGCCAGAGCCAGAGCGAGATAAGTGTCCGGCGGCAGGAAGGGGAATGGGCCCTTCCCTTCCAGTAGCGTTGCGCGATGAGCCTGGCTCACCCAGCCGGCAGAATTGCATCGTGATCAATGTAAGCGTTCGTTTCTTCTCTTCCCGGTATGTCCTACCTCTGAGGACAGGATTTCTGCTTCTGCTGCTTGGTGCTTGCTGTTCTGGTCAGTGTTGTCACATTGCCCTTGGCAATAGCCCCTCTTTGCTTGTTTTCCAATGTTTACAAATCAGACTTAATGTACTTGATTTTTAACGAAGCACAGCTGTGTTGCAGTTCAGTTTGTTCGCTTTGTTGAGGAGCCCTGTATCCTCGTGGTATCTCCCCGAGTAAAGCTCCTGTACCAACAACAGGGAGAAACTTCCCATGGGATACAGCCTGCAAAATCTGTACAGACTGTACGGAAAATAGTAAATCGAGTTCTTTCCAATGGAAAGGTTGGGAAGAGAAGTGAAGCAGTGATAGTCAAGCATGCACGGATTGACCTGTTAATGGGGATATTTAGGAAATTCATAGAAGGAGCAGGAACGTGGTCTGTGCATTTTGTTAGTGGCAAGCTACTAATTGAAAAATCATTATGTAAACCTCCGTGGAAATGGGAATCTTCACTCTGTTATAATAACTCCTTCAGCATTAGGGTGAAAACCTGTTAAAACCTTAATTAGCATAGCGCTGGTCCAAAACAACAACAACAGCAAAATCTTCTCTTGAATTGATCAATGGTTTGTCAGCACTGCTGGTTCTTTAATTGCCTTGCAGAAAGCTGCTGGTGAAAGTAACGTCCAGCACCCCTGCACCCTCCTGTAGTGACACGGTGCCCGCTGCACGCTCAGCCTGTGACCGTTCTCTGTCTGCGGCTCAGCTTCCCAGGAGCTCGCTTGGCCTCTTCTTGTTTGGAAATTGAGGCACTACCTGACACTGTCAGGGCACCCTTGACTCTGGGGATGCAGTGCTGCTTTCCTTAATTCAGTTTCTGTGACGTTCTGTGTGGACTAACGGGATTCTGCTGCAGTTCCGTTTCAGAGGTGATTTTGGCAGCGAAATGCCGCTAACTGAATTGATGAGGTTGCAGAGAGCTACAACTGAGGAACAAGTTCATTTCCCAATATTGCTGGGTGCAGAGAGTGTTCAGAGAAATTTCCAAATGAAACCAGAGTACTCAAACTGGGCTACTTTGTGCTGATATTGATAATGTACTTTGGAACTTGTGGTCCCTTGGGCAGCTATAGGCACTGGGCAGACTGGGCTCATCCAAGCCAGGACGTGGAGCTCATGGTTGAGTTTTCGGCTGGACTGGCCAAAGCAGTACACAGCACAGCTGCACAGGCACCGGGCCAGGAGAAGAGGGGATGGGGATGGGTGGTAAGAGGTGATGGAAGAAGAGAACTTGGTGTCCCGGGCTCTGGTCGATTCAGATTCCGTAGCATCCTGATTGCTGCTTTTAGTCTGGTCTGAAAGGAGATGTGAACTCTGCCACAGGCAGGTCACTGCTTCTGTAGAGTGGTGATTGGAGGGTTTCCTTAAAGAGCCGTTGGAACGAAAAGGTTTATTATTGTAAAATCTATTATTATTTGAAATGAAAATCCTTGAAGAAAACTTCTCATAGCTTTATCTGCTAGTAATTCTCGGGTTTGTGTTTCTTTGCATAGAACAGCCAATTTTCATGTGGTTTGTTTCTGTATCATAATACTCTATAAAAATCACCCCCGACCCAGGGGCTGCGCTGCCAGTGCTTTTTTTTACAGCACAGACTTATTCTCAAGGAACTGTGACAGCCATTGAGCTACCTCTTCTACTTCTTGTTTCAAAACAGTGCTTACATTGGACTAATGAAGTGGCAAAAAGTTTTCTATTCCTTTATTTGTTTTCACAAGCTGCTGTTTATGGTACAGCTGAATTCAGCAGAATAACATTTATTGACTTTCATCCCTTCCCTCCATCCCTGTATTCCACACAGGTTATGAGGAACGCTCCAGTGAAGACGTTTGCCAGCGCTACCTTCAGCTCGCTCCTGGACGTGTTCCTCTCCACCACGGTCTTCCTCATACTCTCTATCACGTGTTTCCTGAAACACGGGATGGTCGCGTCCCCTCCGCCACCCGCAGCAGTCGTGGTGTTCATCATCGCCATCCTGCTGGAGGTGCTGTCCCTTGTCGTCTCAATTAGGTAAATAAATAAGTCTTGAAATAGCGGTGAGAACTGAAGTGGTGGCAAGCTTGGGAACATCTTGTTGGATGGAAACCTGCTTGGACGGTCTGTAATATTTGGAGAACAGTGTTAGTGAAGCCAAGAAGGCTTGGGGCGAGTCTTGTGCAAAGAGAGGGCTAGCTACAGAGATCAGAGGGGAGAAGGGTGACTCTGGTAGAGGCCACGTAAGGAAACAGAATCTGCATGTCATGCCTGCCCCTGCTCATCGTTCCTTGGGATGCCAGATGCAACTGGGTGTCTTCTCCCCTCACAGGGCCATCAGAGTGAGGGCGTTCAAACAGAAAACTTCTATCTGTCCTTCAAAAAAACCCCTCCGCCTTTAAATTCTTGGATAAAAGTACACCATTCTGGTGTTAAAACTGAAAAATTTATCCAAAATGCAAAGAGCAGTCCTTGCTCAAAAAAAAAAGCATTTGCAAAAGTCATATTGCGTGTGGCCAGAATTGGATGTTCTTAATGATCGCTGTTTCGTCTCATGGGTTTAATATTCAAATAGTTTGTGTT
The DNA here is from genome assembly GCA_013400615.1 of Syrrhaptes paradoxus. Taxonomy (NCBI): domain Eukaryota; kingdom Metazoa; phylum Chordata; class Aves; order Pterocliformes; family Pteroclidae; genus Syrrhaptes; species Syrrhaptes paradoxus. The sequence continues at coordinate 74,780 of VZTO01007640.1, forward strand.
TCTGGCTGACACGGAGTTGGAGTTCAGCACTTCCCCTGTGTCCTGGGCGCTGTGGCAGCCGGCTTGCGGAGGGAAGGGACACTCGTTCTGCAGGCAGGGCGGCTGTGCAGGACTGCACCGGTGCCAGCCCCGCGCTGCCCCTTCGCAGCAAAGAATCCCCCGAACCCGCGTACATCCTGCAGCCCCTGCGCCTCTGCCCCTCCTGTGCCCTTGCCTGCGGGTACCCGACGTTCACCGGTGACTCCGCGTTCCTGATCTATACCCAGTCACCCAGAGGGTGCGTGTTCTGGACTCAGGACACTCGTGAGCCTTACACCAGCGTTTATGATAGTCGGTGAGCGGTTGCGGTGCAGTGTCTGTGTAACGTGGGGTTCCCCCAGGCACGGTGGAGTTACCGACACGTTCAACGTAGCAGAAGACGGCGGTTGTACGTGCATTCAGGGAAGCTCACGCTCTCCTGGGTGTGTTATCTGATTTATACAGATACCGCCTGTAACCTGTTATTAACCCAGATGACAGACCTGATAATAAGCTGTTTGTTTGTCTGTACTTGTGAGAGCAGGTTTATTCTGCCCTCCTCGTCCCCCGCTTTCACAGCGCTTCCTCCTGACCCAAGAGCGTGTTGTAAGGGCGCTGTGTGGAAACGCGTGTCCTCCCTTGGAGTTCTGCTCATCCGTCGGGTGTGTGTAATGCTTTGTAATTACCAGTTAGAAGCAATTCTGCTGTCCTTTCCAAAGAAACAATAGGTTAGAATTTGCTCTCTTATTTTGACTTCTCAGGGTCAAGGTAGGAAATGTTAAATTAGTACGTCAGGCAAGCGAATGTGCAGAGAAATGTGTGCACGCGTATGGACGTGAAAGCTGGCGTTTAGGAGTAGAGGGAGGTCATTTATGAACACTGGGCATGCTTGTAAGGAGAGTATTTCTTAGCAGGTGTATTTGATCGTTGCAGTTTGAATAGTACTGTAGTTCTGGAGTTTTTAGAAAATCTAGACATTTATAAAGTGTTCAGATGTGTACTGGGAGGTGGTTGAACTGGTAGGACTGTCGGTCCAGTGCGTCCTAGACTAGTGTCACTGTTGCTCTGTCCTCTCTCTTGCACCAGAAATGCATTTTGTCTTTTACAGAATAGATTCTGTACTCTGTCCTGGATGGGAGGAAGTTTTTTTGTCAGTTTAACGTGCCCGGGCGGTTCTTTCATCCCGCCGGCCAGGAGAGCAGGAAGGCAGCAGTGTGCAGGGAGTCCGGGTTCGGTGGCCGTGGCATCGATCTGTGCATTCATTCAGCTCTGAACAACTCAGCCACCACTTCACAGAAGAGCTGGCTTCTGCTGTCCAGACATGTTAAGAGAAAATTTGTGTTCATTCACCCTTAGGTGCCTTACCAAAATACTCCATTTTAGTATTTTAAAATTCAGTGTTGTTTCTACTTGTTTTTCCAATGGTACATTGCAGTTGCCTTTGCTTATTTTGGACTTCCATGAACATTTTATTGCTATAACCTTAGAAATGTTTATATGTAGGTATATAAGGTTTTGTTTCAGTCCTGTTCTGTCACTGGTGGTTTATGGGTTTCTTAAGGAGAAGGAAAGCTGTTGGTTTTGATAGGCTATCTCTATAGTCAAGATCTGCAAAGGGGTTTTGTCTTTTTGAGCCCCGTGCGGGTTTACAGAGGTTTCGCTTCGTTGCAGCGCTGTATTGAGAGCAGTGCGCTCTGGTTGTCAGCCTGGGCCATTACCAAAGTGAGTTTAAGTGGCTTTATCATGCTTTTTTAACACTATTTGGTTTTGCCACTGACATTTTTAATATTTCCATGAGATGATGTTGGCTTAAAACCCAAATTTTACTTTCTAAGCTGGCTTGGATGCCTCATTTAAAGTCATGGAGATTTAAAAAGCAAATGTTTCAGGATGACTCCCAAGCCTTAGAAAAATATATATTTTATATCCATCGTTCTTTTGTAATTAATTCTGATTTGGAAACCAGGTTGAGAAACATCTCCCGTTGTGGAGAGCACCTGTAGCCAGCCGTCAGAGCTGCCATAGCCCCAGCTGGCATGCTGAGAACAGATTGTCTGTAGGTACCGCACGGGACAGGCTGTGTCCCTCCGAGCGCTCCCGGGAGCTCTGGGCATGCAGGGAATACCGCAGTTCCCGCACAGCCACCGCGGGCACAGCGCTGTGGTCGCTGGCGCTTGCTGCGCTCTGTGGTGTCAAGGTGACCGTGAATCTCAAGACCCCCCAGTTCTCCTGGTTAGTTGTGGAAGCGGGAATCACTGATGGGATGAGCGATCGCTGCCCTTCCCCGCCCTCGCCGTCAGGGTGAGCAGTAGGAACGTGGGAATCGAGTCACCGGGTATCCCGTGCTGCTGGAGCCCCTGTCGTGCAAGCAAGACGTGTTCCTCCTTTCTTTCGGTGGGAGGGAAGGGTCTGTAGATCACTCTGTATTTACCCACAGGTACAAGCAATCAGTTCCCAGGAACTCGCTGTCCTGGGCTCACATTTGTGATCTTTCCTCTGCTAACGAGGTGTGATTTCTGTTTGGCTTCTCTCTGGTCATTGTATTTAAGGTAACACCTCAGTAAATTTCGTAAAGTACAAAA
>VZTO01007641.1:0-36554 GCA_013400615.1 Syrrhaptes paradoxus
TTAAAATAATTTTAAAAGCATCAAGCCTAAAAAGGATTTTATTTAGCTCTTCATCAGTAAGAGCTTTGAAGCAGGAAGTAACTCATTCTAAAATCTCTTTGCAGGTATGGTAGATGGGGTCGTCCCTTCCTCTGAAGTACGACTGCCCAGCACAATACGTCCACATTGGTTGGAACCTACTATTTGTTTTTCTGAAGAAGATAGTCTTAGTAGGACTACTTCAGAGGGTGTAGGAGTGGATTGTCCAAGTATGCTGACTGTTGCAGTCAAAATACAATCAGATAAAATAGAGAGCAATACAAAGGTTTGTGTTTTCAAAATTGTGCTTTTATAAATTATTTATCTCAGTTTATATGGAAGCATCCAAATGTGGGGTTACAAGGGTTATAGATGAAGAAACCATACCATTCTGAGCCATTCATCATCAAGCTATGATTTTCTGTTAGAATCTTCTGGGTGGATTGTGAAATTTAAGTATCAGCATAATTTACTAATTCTTCCAATGCTTCACTTTACTGATCACATTTGGCCTGTTGACCTTTTTCTTGTTTGGTTGAGTTTTAATTGTCATCTAATAGGCAACCTTTGTTTACCTATATGGAATGCCACTGGGAAATGAGTGTTACTTTTGGCTTTGACAGTAGCATTTATTAGCATGGCTAAAAGATGACTGCTTAGCTGGCATAGCGGTGACGAACAGGTTGGTAGAGTTATCTAGAGAAGAAGGAATCTGCAGGCCAGCACAATGTCATGGGAGCTCAGTTGTCTTATATTTGAACTGTATAAGAAGGAACTACATTGAGTTGGTACTTCATGGTAATTCCTGGTGAATCCTAGAATGAATGAATGAACAGGTAGCCTTCCTTCCTACCACCACCACAAAATTGTCACTTCTAAACAATCCTGTTAAAAAAATTATTAGACTGTATTAGCCAGAGTTTCTGTATTCTGTTTTTTTTATGTTTAATCGTGGCCCAGTTGTTTTTTGATTTCTGGACACTTGGAGATTCTGGGAGGAGAAGGATGACTGTTTCATAATCTAGATGTCAAATAGTTGCATGTATTTCACGTAAACGAACTCCTGCAACTTTCTTGTGCAGGAATTTCTGGTTGCTGTTGGACTAAGAGGAGCCACCCTTCAGCACAGAGTACTGCCTTCAGGTTTAAGCTGGCATGAACAGGTCGGATTGCTACAGTTTTCTCAACTACATCATCAGTTTCAGTCTTGCTGCTTTAACAACTGCTTTAAGTATCAAACTAACCCATGATGGAAAATCTTTGTGTTAGGTTGTGTCTTATTATCTTTCTCTGATCTTAAAAGTGTNAAACAAATAGATGACTGTTCATAGAAGTAGTCCTATTAATATCAATAGGATTTAGATAATCCGTGACTTAAAAAAAACCTTCAAAACAAATGCGCTACTTGCACTGAAAGCATTTCTGTGTTTTTCCCTTCTGATCACTTTATTCCTCAAGTCCTGTTTCTCCCTTATCTATTTCCTGTTTTACATCATTAGAATAGCAGTAATGGAGAAGAAGACTTTGGGGAAGTAGTAAGCAGCAGTTTGCATAAAGACTTGTCATGCAAACTTCTGAATTAAAAGGGTTGTACTGATAGGTGTGGATGCAGGGGTATAGCATAGCAGATGGGGCTAGAGACCCTTGATCTGAAAGCTGTGTGTAAACATGCATGAGCTAGGGCATGCCATTAGCACAGCAGCAGCATGGCCGCATATATTTGCGTGTACTTACACCATACTGGATTACAGATAGTAAACCCTGACATTCAAGCTTATCCTGCCTATCTTCCAGCATGTATGTTATGCTTATTTTTACGTGCATTTATTGTATAACTGCATGGAGCTGAACTTAGTGCTTTTGACTCTGCAGTCATTACCTTCTTACCAGCATGGTACTCCTATGTGTTTATGTGTCCTGTTTTACACTGTGTTGCTTATTTGTTTTGTGAATTTTTGCTTAATTAACATTGCCTGTAATGCGCTTTGGAATATTTTTTGGAGGGGAATGGGGAAAATAAAAAATTGGCCAAAGAGGAAATGATTAAAAGGCTAGCAATGTTAGTATGCCCCAGGCTTGGAATAATTTAAGAACTTGTATAGTGTAATGCATTTGAGAGATAACTATGACAGGTCTTAAAGAGGAGGATAGGAGTTAATTTTATACAGGTAGTATGTGAAAAAGCAGTGTATACAGTGCATGTGCACTTGTTTCTGAGTCTGAGCATATTTCCCACCCCTTTCCAAAGAAAAAGAAAGATAACTTGAAGATAACTTTAACAGTGTACTACAAGAAAAGTTGGCTTTTCAGATAAAGAGAACAAAGAAAATACTAACACTATAGTAACAACTGCAAAGAATGATGAGTGAGACTGTATTTGGGAAATGCTTTAAAAGTGGATTGTGAGGCATTGCACAAGCAGCCACTTAGGTGTCTGTGGATTGGTCTTTTCCATCCTTTGAGACTGCAGTTTGGATGTTGTATTTTTTGCCCTGTTTATATTCTGTGCTTTTCTATGTTCAGATACAGTGTAAGCACCCTTAAATATCTGAGATTATTCACTCCCTTTTCCTCCTACTAATCAAACATTTTATTGCCATACCTGTTACAGATTTTCTCTTTTCTAGTGCATGTTTGTTCATTAATTCAACAGATCTTGAAGAATTTTAATAATATGTTTGTGATTTTTTAGATTTTATATTTTTTGAATATTTCTGATGAGCCTGTTCTGGGATATAATCCTCCAGCTACAATTACAACATTTCATGTACATCTGTGGAGTTGTGCTCTTGATTACAGGTAAGTAAAATGCAAGTGTATGCCACTTGGTGGCACTGCAGCTGTATGTTTATTCTTTAGGAACATTTGCGTTTGCATATTGTAAAGAATATTTATTTAGGCTTGTTTGGAAAAAGTACTAAACAGAAGTCTCTTAAACTGTAAGCAATTTAAAGTAGGATAAGCACTTGCCTAGGCCTGGGAAGGTCTAGTTACATCTAGAAGACTTTGATTGTGCTTCTAAATTGGTACAGAGTGTTAATTTTTTTTTTTCCTATTTGTTGTTAGGCCCTTGTTTTTGCCAGTCAGATCTCTGCTTACTGTTGAAACTTTCAGCATTTCCAGCAGTGTTGCAGTAGATAAATCCTCTTCTACTCTCAGGTATAATTTAAGTGATTGTGAAACATGGAAGCTCCTGTAAAACTTGTAATGCCTGTCTGCTTTTTTGACCTAGGAAGCATTCGTGTTGTGTAAAGGGTGAGTGTCAGGAGGATGGAGCCAGGCTCTTCTCTGTGACATCCAGTGATAGGACAAGGGGCAATGGGTGCAAGCTGGAACATAGGAGGTTCCACTTGAATATGAGAAAAAACTTCTTTACAGTGAGGGTGACAGAGCACTGGAACAGGCTGCCCAGAGAGGTGGTGGAGTCTCCTTCTCTGGAGACATTCAAAGCCCGCCTGGATGCATTCCTGTATGATCTGATCTAGGTGTTCCTGCTCCGTCAGGGGGATTGGACTAGATGATCTCTCAAGGTCCCTTCCAATCTCTGACATTCTGTGAAGATCACACTGGTTTGCATCTTTTGGAATACACTTTGGTCATGTGTAATCCTTCTGTTTTATTAAGTTAAATAATTATTTATTTTAGTTGGATTGCTTTATTTAAACAGCTAGCAATTCTGTGATTTTTTTAATATGGTTGAAAGATGTCCTGAAATGAAATTGTGTCAGTTTTGTTAATTATTAGCACCTTAAGTTTTCTTAAAGATTTGTTATTTGGAGACAGTATATTAATTAAGGAAATTTTTAGTGATTACTGGACATCTCTGTGACTTTTAAATAATTTTTCTTGCAACTTTAGTTGAACATTCATTCTGTTACACTTGTTCTGATGTGAAACATCTGCCAAGTTGCTTGTTTTTATTTTTAAAAATTTATAAATGACCTTTGAAACAAATATGTCTGTTACTTTACTAAAAAGAAAAAAAGGCCAAAAAAGGAAATAAGTGTTAGTTATGTGAAAGCATAACTTTTAATTCTAGGAAGGTTCAAATATATAAATTGAAATGCAAATAAAATATAATAAGTGATGGGGAAAATACCTTGCAGTGGTCAATTACCAATGGAATTGGAAATTATGAAAGTTTGAAGAGTTTGGAGTTAAGATATGCTATATATATATTTGTGTTCTTAAATATTTTTTCTATACTAATTTATTTGGTGAATTACGCAGCATTTTTCTAGCATGTTTTTATTTTTTTTATTTTATTTTTTAGAATAATTTTAGATGAAGCTGCTTTGCATCTGTCTGACAAGTGCAACACTGTTGTGGTGAACCTCCATAGAGGTAAGGATGTTTTAGATGTGACTAATGAATTGCAGAGCCTAAAGAAACAAAATTGCAGGCATATTCAGCATTTATAATGGTTATTGAAGAAGAGGTCTGAGGAGAGGAGGAGCAGCAAGTTGAATATGAATGAATAATGCAGTGTTAATGAAAATCTGAGTGCTCTAGTTTGGATTTGTTTGGTATGTTAGAGAACATCAACTTGTAAGTCCTTTGTTTTCTTGTTACAGTTCTGTAATGGGTATTTGAAAAAAGTGTATTTTTAAAAATCTGGAGTTGGCACAGAAAGAAATCTTTACAGAAAGAGATTTCATTTTATGAGATATATGTTCTGAATGGTTGAACTTGAAATTTGTTATATGGCACAGGTTCTAAAAAGAATGATACCAGCTGGCTTGCTCTTACTGATACAGTAACAGCCTTTAAAGACTGAAGAACACTGCTAGGATGCTTAGTCACCCAACTTCTGTGTGCCTGTGTTTCTCTACCTCACACCAGGTTCCAGTATAAGTTGGGTATGGAACTGTTGGAGAGTAGTGTAGGGGAGAGGGACCTGGGGGTCCTGGTGGACAGCAGGATGACCATGAGCCAGCACTGTGCCCTCGTGGCCAAGAAGGCCAATGGCATCCTGGGGTGTATCAGAAGGGGGGTGGTCAGTAGGTCAAGAGAGGTTCTCCTCCCCCTCTACTCTGCCCTGGTGAGACCGCATCTGGAATATTGTGTCCAGTTCTGGGCCCCTCAGTTCAAGAAGGACAGGGAACTGCTGGAGAGAGTCCAGCGCAGAGCCACAAAGATGATTAAGGGAATGGAGCACCTCCCTTATGAGGAAAGGCTGAGGGAGCTGGGTCTCTTTAGCTTGGAAAAGAGGAGACTGAGGGGTGACCTAATTAATGTTTATAAATATATGAAGGGTGAGTGTCAGGAGGATGGAGCCAGGCTCTTCTCTGTGACATCCTGTGATAGGACAAGGGGCAATGGGTTCAAGCTGGAACACAGGAGGTTCCACTTGAACATGAGAAAAAATTTCTTTACAGTGAGGGTGACAGAGCACTGGAACAGGCTGCCCAGAGAGGTTGTGGAGTCTCCTTCTCTGGAGACATTCAAAGCCCGCCTGGATGCGTTCCTGTGCGATCTGATTTAGGTGTTCCTGCTCCGGCAGGGGGATTGGACTAGATGATCTTTCAAGGTCCCTTCCAATCCCTAACATTCTGTGTGTGTGTGATTCTGTGTGTGAAATATCTTAAAAGATTGCACTGCACACAGATGGTGGCAGTGGGAGTGATATATTGGATTGAAAAGATTTGAGTTCTTGATCTGAGTAGCTGAAACTTGATCTCTAGAGTTCAATCCTCATAAAAGAAGGAAATGCAGCGGTATAAAAGGTTTTGACAAAAAAGATTCCATTTTTTGCGCATGCTATTTCTAATGGTTTAATAACCAAAAATACGTAGTCAGGATGTTTTTTTTTTTTTATGAAGTCTTTTTTTTTTAAATTATTATTCATTGTCTTTCAGATTATGTTCGTGTTATGGATATGGGACTGCTGGAACTAACCATTACAACAGTAAAATCTGATTCTGATGGGGAAAGAGTAAGTATTTAATCACAAATAAAATAAAATGTTGAATCTCCATGACAGATTGTGGTTCGAAAATTTCTTTATTATACTCACAATCAAGGAAGATTTTTCAGTTTACTTGTACTATTTTTTTAACTCCTTTTTGAGTAGTTAAGTAAATTAATTTAAAAACAACAGTGTATAAATGCTATCTTTATAGAACCTTGGGTTGATTTGAAGTTTGTTCTTCTCTTTTTATTGTTGCTCTGTAGACTAAACCACATTTTGAGCTGCACTGTTCCAGTGATGTAATCCATATTCGTACCTGCTCCGATTCATGTGCTGCACTAATGAATCTTATACAATATATTGCAAGTTATGGTGATTTACATCCACCAGCTAAGACAGAGATTAAACGTGGAGTTAGCAAGCCAAAAATGAAGGTATAAAATGGCAAAATATTGTCAACTTAACTTTATGCTTCCTGGTAATACATTTTAATTTTGATATCCCCATTCTATTTCCAAAGAATGATATCTCCCGCAAAGAAATTAACGGCTTGCATCTAACTTCAGGGCATTATTTTACTCTCAAATATGTTTTTTTTTCTGCTTTGGTCACTACTTAATATTTTGAAATATTTTGTGCTGTTTACCTGTTGTACTTTATTCTTATCTAAAGAAGGAAATTCCAGGACATCTACAAGCTGTCCAAGTACTCTGATCTAAATACCCTTAACCATAATGTTCTAACCTACTTTATGAATCTTCTCAGACATCAAGTTCAGAGTTTGAGCTCACTTGATTGTTTATGAAGTTAAGGTGTTACCTCTTACAGTTTAAGAGCTGTGTATGAAGCTATTCTAGCAAAATCTTATTGAGCATAATACTGCAGTTGTCTTTAAGATGTAACTATCTAGAGTTCCTCTCCTACAGGTAGAGACCTTTAGCCAACCATCTTCCCATGGACCAGTCCTCGCTGAATCAGAGCAACAGATTTTACGGGATTTGATGAGTGATGCAATGGAGGAAATTGAGACTCAGCAGACTGCTTCCACCGTGAAGCCAGAGTCTAACGGTAAGAATCCTCGGGAGGCGTAAGTACACATAAAGTACAACGTTTCTGTAAGGAAAGTGGGATTAGGTTTTGCATATGTAGAGATGCTGCAACAAGAATGGGACCTTTGATGTCTGAAGTCTTCAAACTATCAAACAGCTTCTTTCTTTTGATAGTAATAATGCAAAAGTAACTTCAGATTCTAGTCAAATACATGTTACTGAGGTACTGAAAACAAGGAAGGAATCTGACTTTGTGGGAGTCTGTCAAGACTCCACATTCTCTAGGAGTATAAATTAGTATGGGTGTAAGCTTATATGGCATACCACAGTGTGAAGGAATCAAAGACCTCTATTCTATGTATGCAGGCAGTCCAGGAGAGTGATACAGTTTGGAGTCACAGAAAGAACTTTTAGCAATGATGAAATGTTTCAATTAGCATATAGAACAAGATAATTTATTTTATCACATCATTATGGCTTCTGCATCATGGCTAGAGTGAAATCCAGGTTTAAATTGGCTATGCGTTTTGTACTGCACATAGAGAATTTCACTGTTTCCATGATGTCTGCTCCCCTTTTTGATGGTGGAAGTTGAGCAGTCAGTGTAGTACTGAAAGTTATCGATGCTGTGGTTTCACTACCAGAATGAGGAACTTGGAACACAAAAATGTGTCTTTTCTTTCTCTTTTTTTTTTTTCCCAAATAGTTTTTCTATATTTTGTCAGTTCATCTCTACTAGCAGCTAGTTATGATTATATTGTAATCATTTTCAATTCTATAGTAGATTCATTTTTTAAAATGTTTTATTTGTAGTAGGAATTGATTCAATATATTGTAAGCAAATTCCCTTGATGTAATTGAAGTAGCAGATTTTGGTTAACTGTTAAGTTATTTGTTCATATTTTCATATTTTGTAAAGACTTTTTCCACTGAAACATATTTTTTTTTCTCCTACCTCCCTCAACTCCCAGGAGTTTTGGATGACAGGTCTCAAACTCAGGAGCCCTCTTGCTCAGATCTCTTCCTGTTTCCAGATGAAAGTGGAAATGTCTCACAAGCTCCAAGTCCCACTTATGCTTCATTCACTCATCACCTGATAAACGAGGCCATGGGAGATGTTCCCACAGAAAGTGATGATTTCTGCATTCTTTTTGCACCCAAAGTTGCTGTTGCTGTAAGAAGCTTTGATAATTACTAAAAAAAATCCATATATAAACTGAATTAGAGAGTAGCCTATGTAAGACCTGGACAAATTAGACTTCATAGCTTTTTGTGGTTGTTTAGTGATATTTTTATCAGTGGGCAGAGTAGCAGAAAAGTAATCTTTCTGTTTGAAAGGACTTCATGCATTGTTACTGTTAGGAATGGATGCAAGTATTTTCAAATATATGTAATTTTTCTATATCTCAGCAATACGTGATTTTTCTCAGATCTGCATATTACATTAAACGGTATTGGCAGTTTTCCTACGTTTTAGTCATGCTTTATTGTTGCCATTTTGACTCATAATAATGGCATGGATAGAAAAAAAATGTTTTAAGCAAAATACAGTCTTTATCAAAATAGCAGCTTTGCGTATCTTCTAATCTTTCATGCATTTCTTTCATAGTCTGAGCTTTCAGTGGTTTTTGGGTCTTAGATCCTTGCCCACCCTCAAAGAAAAGCTTGTATGTCACTTTACATTGTCTGTCCACTGCATTAAAAGATTTAGGAAACTTGACTCAAACTCTTGGAAAACAGATTGTGTTTATGTTTTTTTCTTGGTATTTCTGGTTGTATTCTCCTTAATAGACAGAACTAGTTCTGGATACCTGATTAGAAGCTGTGTTTGTCCAGTTGTCTTTCACCTTGTATGTTTCCAAAAGTGCTAATAGGGTAACCTGGGCTCTTCTGTGGTTTTTTTCTTTGTTTTCAACTCTTGATTTGTTTGTGGTTTGGATGAGGAATTTTTTATTAACTACTTCTCAGCTTTTAGTTTATTTTTATGTGCTTTTGTCTTTAAGTTACTTTTATAAGAATCATTCCTAAGCCAAACCTGTGTTCTATCAACTTTAGATGACAGTACAGAATAGTTTATTTTCATTTTGTAGGAAGGAATTAGACATCACAATAAAGAAAGCAGATTTCACCTTCTCAGTGCTATATACTTTTTTTTTTCTTAATTAGGAAAAAGAGGAAGAGCCAGTAATAAAAATAATGGTTGATGATGTGATTGTCATAAAGGAAAATCATTTCAGCCAACCTATAAAAAAAACTGATACAAGCAAAGCTCCCCTCAATTTTCCCGTTCCTCTGGTACGCTATGTTGTAAAGGAAATCTCTCTTATTTGGCATCTTTATGGTGGAAGGGATTTTGGGACTGCGCCACCAACATCTCCAGCTAAAAGTTTCATGTAAGTGTTTGATGTATTCCTGAAGATTAGAACATTTAAAATACTTCAATTTTCCTTTGATTTGAGGTTAATCTCGCTGCTCAATCTCAAGTCTGCCTCTCTTGCTTCTTTGTTACCTCCTCACAAGGAATCAGTCATAGAATGGTTTGGGTTTGAAGGGACCTTAAAGATCATGTAGGATCTTATTTTTCAGTTTAGCTCCATACACCAGAGTCTGTTTTTCCTGTGTCTTAACCTGGACAAGCTGGGTTTGGTTTCTGGTGTTTTTGGGGGGATGGAGGGACGGGTTTGCTTTTAAGGGTTATATTAGAAGTTAAATTTTCCTAAAGAGATTGGGGCTTAAGGAGCATAAGAGACTATCAGTGTGGTAGCTGGAGCATGGTTTTCAGGATGTCATGTAAGCTAAAGAGTAATTGATATTATCACAGCAAAAATTAAGGAGATGTTTTATGAATGTTAATTTGGTGGGAAGCACTCGCCTAGTATTCTGCTTAAGTACGCATTACTTGAACAGTAAAAAGAAAGTGTTTGGTTAACAGTAACACAACTTACAGTAACTTTTTTGGTATTTTGTAGTATTTTTCTCTTGTAACCATTAAAATACTAATAAGTTATACCCAATGAAACATGCACACTTTTAGTGCTAGATTTACAGTGGGATAGCTTTAAGTTTAATCTACGAAAGTGTATTTTTCTTTTTTACTTCCTCAGAAGTCCCCATAGTTCTCCTTCTCATACACCAACAAGGCACGGACGGAGTACAGCTTGTGGGGGAAGAGGAAGGAACCCAGACTTCCTAATGGAAATACAGTTAAGCAAGGTGAATGACAGAAACAGCTTTAGCCATAACTGTGTGTGAATATCTTTACATGTTATATACGTTTGATAACAGCTTTCTGTTAGAATTCAGTGGATTTTATTCCATTAGTATCTAAATCGAAGCAATCACTTTGAAGGTGATGAATTTAGAATTTGTTTAACTAAAAATGTGTCTGTTCTTCTAGCACAGTATTGTTTACCTGCTGAATAAATGTTTCTAAAGATGAAGAATATTTATTCTGATATTGTTAAAGTTTTTATTTATTATAACCATGTTTTACAACTGCCGTTCTGCTTTTCTGTCTTCAGTTCTACTCTGAATTGATCCACCTATGATGGAATTAAATGTTCTAGCAAAATAACTGTGATGTAGATCTGACACTCAGTGTATCAGTTGGTGATAACTGGATATTAAATAACATCCAGCTGCATTACAATATGATTCCTGTATTTCCCCTAATGTATTTAGCATCTTTCAGGCATAAGTATGTTGCTGTTGATTTTAAACCTGTGCTTAGCTCTATCATAGAAGGTAGATGCTTGAATTTGCATGCTAAAATGTGGACATGTACACAATTAGGAATTGAAAGATTTCTACTGCTAGACGCGCAAAAATCTGAATAGTTTTCACAAATCCTAATATTATTCCTGTAGATTTAAAATAGTAGACAGCTTTTAAAGTTCTTATGTGTCGTGTGGGGTTTGTTTTGTTTTTTTGGTAATATTTTATTGTTAAAGGTTATTTTTCACTGAAGCTGATTATGCTGGTTTTCATTCTTTTTTGAAAGGTGAAATTCCAGCATGAGGTATACCCTCCAGGTGGTGCAGAAGGTGAATCCAGTCTGTTGGAGCAGCCAGTGTCACGGCAAGTTTTTATTGTTCAGGACCTGGAGATCAGAGATCGCTTAGCTACATCACAGATGAATAAATTTCTCTATCTCTACTGCAGTAAGGAGATGCCCAGAAAAGCGCATTCAAACATGGTACAGCTATGGAATATGTTAATTCATTATAATTATAGTGGTTGGACTGTCATTGTGGAGACTCTGTACATTTCTTAGGCTTGCAGAAGAAGGAACATGAGGTCATAGAATCATTGAATGGTTTGAGTTGGAGAGGACCATCTTGTTCCAACCCCCCTGCCATGGGCAGGGACACCCTCCACTAGACCAGGTTGCTCAAAGCCTCTTCCAGCCTGGCCTTGAACACTTCCAGGGATGGGGCATCCACAGCTTCCCTGGGCAACCTCTTCCAGTGTCTCACCACCCTCACAGTAAAAAATTTCTCCCTAATACCTAGTCTAAATCTGCCCTCTTACAGTTTAAATCCATTCTCCCCCCTCCCCCCCCCCATGAAACACTGAAGTAATATGACTTGACTGCTTGGAGATATTAAAGCGAATTAAAAAGTCAGTTTGAATGTTAGTATGTCAGGTATTGATGTTTTTGAGATTCTGTCAGTTTAGAAAAAGTAGATGTGTAGAATGACTTTGGTAGCTTTCAGGTTTTGGTTTTGAACAAACATCTGCTTGTATCAGCGTGATTAGAGTTTTCACTACACATGCAGAGTTGTAGTTTTATGATATACTGTAGTCTTACTGGTTCTGTAAAGGATTTGTTAACATTTATAATATTAATATTATTTTATTTCTTTAATTTTGTTTTTATAACATCCATAATAAGTTACTTATTCAACACTAGCTTTATAATTGGTAAGTGGAATCAGATTGGTACAGAAGTTTTGCAGTAAATGTTTTTCCTAGAAAGCATTCTGAGATTTAATAATTGTGAATGTTACTGCTCTTGTTTATCTTGTTGCTTTTTCTCAGTTAACAGTTAAAGCATTACATGTCCGTCCAGAGTCTGGCAGATCCCCACAGGAGTGTTGTTTACGTGTTTCACTAATGCCACTTCGCCTCAATATTGACCAGGTTGGTTGTGCCAATGAAAAAAAAAAAAAAATTGTTTGATTATCCTGGGTTTTTTTAGCAGGTATTTGTAACCATCATACACATTTTATGGGGTTGTTTTATTGGTTTGACACCTTTTTTATTTATGATCAATCACACAAATCTTTGGATCTCTGCTGCTCTCTTTATATCCATGTTAGAACTTGCCTTCTGCTTCAGCTATTAGAGGTACTAGCCTTTCTAATTTAAAAACTCAGATTACCTATAGACCTGGTTGCTTGCTCTATAGTACCAGTTTACCCCCTGAGAATTCTGATAATCTCGAATGTTTTGAAATCATGGCTTTTAAAAAGCATATACTTATTCTCGAATGATCTTGCTTTGCTCGTTCATGAAGTGGCTTTGGTGTTTTTAATTGAAAATTTAATCATTAACCCTGAAGCTGTTCACAACATTTTAGTCAAGGCCACTTGATGCTTGAGGACTGCTTCTATGCTCTGAAGGCTTTGGTCTCACTATCAGCTGCAGTGGCCTGAAGAAGAAAAATGGGAAAAAAATGTTTTAATTACTTTAGCAAGCATTTGTGCAAAGTATTTTTCATATACTCAAGAAACAGGGTTTTTTTCTGCAGCAGTAAGGAAGCTACATATGTATATGCATTCAGATTTAAAGTGCAGTTACTCCTCTTTTTTTTTTTAACCTGATTGTATTTTGTTTTTGACACTAGGATGCCTTGTTTTTCCTGAAGGATTTTTTCACTAGCCTCTCTGCAGAAGTAGAACTCTTAGTTACTCCAGATCCTGAAGGTATACTTCTCAAAAATCTAATATGAAATGTTTCTTCTTTCTCCTTTAATGTGTGTACATGTCTATAAATTCACATGTGAATCTAACTTAGCCTTAGTGATCAAATCCCAACATTAGTAATTAACTTGTTAGACCACAGAAACTTTGGGTATTTTAGTTTTGTATTTTATAAATACCAACAAAGGCCTTCAACACCTGGGATTTCCATTGTATAAAAGGTTTCACTAAAATTGGAGCATATTTAATAAGAACCTCTGAAAAAAATGAGGACTATGTATGTAATTGTTGTGAGTTGACCCTGGCTGGATGCCAGGTGCCCACCAAAGCTGCTCTATCACTCCCCCTCCTCAACTGGATGGGGGGAGAAAATATAACAAAAGGCTCATAGGTCAAGATAAGGACAGAGCGATCAGTCGCCAGTTACCATCATGAGCAAATCAGACTTGACTTGGGGAAAATTAACTTAATTTATTACCAATCAAATCAGAGTAGGGTAATGAGAAATAAGAACAAATCTTAAAAACACCTTTCCCCCACCCCTTCCTTCTTCCTGGGCTTAGGTTTAGCCCTGAGAATGGGGGTTGTGGTCAGTTCATCACATGCTGTCTGTGCTGCTCCTTCCTCCACAGGGCGAGGACTCCTCACACTCTTCCCCTGCTCCAGTATGGGGTCCCTCCCATGGGAGACAGTCCTCCACGAACTGCCCACAGTCCTTCCCACAGGCTGCAGTTCTTCATGAATTTGTCCAGAGTGGGTCCTTTCCACGGGCTGTAGTCCTTTAGGCACAGGCTGGTCCCATGTGGGTCCCCCTCAGGGTCACAAGTACTGCCAGTAAACCTGCTCTAGCATGCGCTCCTTTTCTCCGTGGGTCCACATGTCCTGCCTGCTCCAGCACAGGCTTCCCATGGAGTCACAGCCTCCTTTGGACATCCACTTGCTCTGGCATGAGGTCCTCCGTGGGCTGCAGGACACAGCCTGCCTCACTGTGCCCGTCTTCAGGGGCTGTAGGGGAATCTCTGCTCTGGTGCCTGGAGCACCTTCCCCTCCTCCTTCACTGACCTTGATGTCTGCAGAGTTCTTTTTCTCACACCTCCCTCTTCTCTTCCAGCTGCTACTTTCACAGCAGGTTTTTCCCTTTCTTAAATATGTCCTCATAGAGGCGCCACCACCATTGCTGATGGGCTTGGCCTTGGCCAGTGACAGTTCCATCTTGGAGCCAATTGGCATTGGCACTATTGCATGTAGGAGAAGCTTCTAGCACCTTCTCACAGAAGTGACCCTTGGAGCCCCTTGCTACCAAGACCTTGTCACGCAAACCCAATACAATAATATTAGGAGTTATTATTGGATAAATAATCTCTTGTATAAAGGAGTATCTGTGTAATAGCTTGAAGTTGTGTAACCCCTAGAGAAAGGAACACAGTTCAAGATGATCAATAAGTAGTACAATATATGTATACAGTTAAAGCAGTACTTCTAATCAGCTGCACCACTATATATTGGAAAGCATATTTCCTCTATTAACTGTGAGTTTTTTAACAGCTGTACTCTACCTATTTTTGTTGAAATACGTAGGTAATGAAGTACTCTGCAGTACTGCCATTAAAACTAGATGGATTGTGCTGATGCATAAACCTCAAGTTAAGCTTCTTGTAATGTTTTTTATTGATAACTATGATATTATGTTACTAAATTAATCTAAATATTGTCCTGCTATTAATTCCTATTAATAAGCACTAGAGCTTACTAAGGACACAGTAATTATAAAAACACAATCTTTATGTAATTACTGTGAAAAATATGTCTGTTTACTGTGTATAACTTCTTACCTTAGTTAAAAAGTCTCCTGGTGCTGAAGTTACCTGTAGTTTGCCCAGGCATGCCAGCAGCCTTAAGGACCCAAGTCCGGTCATTTCTTTCTCATCACACAAGCAAGCAAATGAAAACGGTAGCATTGATTCTATGGATGTGGTTAATGGAGATGATCACAATTTCTCGCAAGAAGTGACATCATACAGTGATCAGCCAGTATTTTTCAGGTAAACTTGTGTCACAAAATTTCCAATGAAACAGCTATTCTGCTGAATGTTTTAAGAGAGTGTGATGATAAGCTATTCAGACCTTATTACAAGGTGCATTTTTTTTGTTTGTTTATTGACTGTGTAAATAAAATATATTTGTTTCTATCACTGGAAGGTAACTAATTATTTTTTTTAATCAGCTTTTGCACATTGCTATGCACAAGAAAATAAAATTAATTAAAGCCCTGCCATGTATAGAACCGGTAATGAGAAGTTTTGCAAATAAGTAAAAAGAGCAGACTTTGTGCTCTTGATGTCTAACAATGGAAATTAGATCTAATATAACCAGAGATATAAAGGAAAAGGATATCATGGGAGAGGAACAAGGTTAACTTATCACGAGAGAAACTCTAATGTAGTCCTGACTGGGAAGTGGTTATAAAAATTGCAGCTTGTTTTGCAGAAGTTTTTTTTCTTGTGTATTCAGATCATAAGTACCTCTAACAACAGGTGTGTACTTGGGTAACCTGTGCAGAGCCAAATTATGAGAGAATGACTGTGGTTCTATTTCATCACATGCATCAGGAACAGAATTCTTTAATAAGTTCCATCTGCAGGGCTAAATTTTTCCCAGAGAAGCATCATTAGCCATACTTTTTTTTGTTGTTGTAACTGAAATGTAAGCAATGAAAATTGAGATGTTCACCTGCAGGATTAGTAGCACTTTTGCAGGACTTAAATTTATTCTAAATACTAACCTTGACTAGATGTTAATAAACCAAGAAAAACGGAATTTGACATTGTATTTTGTAGCTAGAGAGTAACTAGAGGATTTATGGCTTACAGAAAAGGGTATGACATCCAATTCTAGGAGGATGAGAAACCATGGGTTTCTATTTGAAAGGATAATTTTATTTACTTTTCATGTTTCTCACTGTAAAATGTCCTTTGTATATCCCAGAGAATTTCGTTTTACATCAGAAGTTCCTATACGTCTGGATTACCACGGCAAACATGTATCAATGGATCAGGTTTGTGTATAATGTTGATGCCCTAAAACAAAAACATTGATGTTGTTTTGTGTTCCCCCCCCCCCATGAGCTGGAGTATATTTTTATATTCCCTATTCACTGTTGATGTGATCTTGAGAAATCTGAAACTTTCCTCCCGCCCTTGGTTTCAATAAAGTTTAACCTTGTTTCACTCTTAATTTGAAAACTAGGAGGTGAATCCTCCAGATATGATCAACTCAGAATGAGACTTGAAAGTCACATTTATCAACTCAGTGGCTGGAAATCTTTGTACACAGTAGTGGTGCCCCTCTGCAATGGTACCACTATCTGATAACCAGAATTGTGCATTTTATTTTCTTCCTCATTAATGCCAGAGTAAAGTATTGTCTTGTTTTCTTTAATCTGTGTTTCCTTCCCTTGCAGTCTAATAATGTACGGTCTTCAGTGGCAATGGCAGGATCTAATACAGATTAAAAAAAAGTGTTCATAGTTCTTCTTAAAATATATATTGGTTATCATACTGAGTTTATAGAGCAGACCTCAAAAATCCTATTTGCACAACCAGATTTGTACTCGTGGCAAATAAATAAGAAAATATGGACACGTAAAAGCAGCAACTTCTTGAATTTGTGTTGCTGACAAAGAAATCAAAACACAAAATAGTAACTTTAGAATGTTTGGAACACACTAATG
Source organism: Syrrhaptes paradoxus (assembly GCA_013400615.1). NCBI lineage: Eukaryota > Metazoa > Chordata > Aves > Pterocliformes > Pteroclidae > Syrrhaptes > Syrrhaptes paradoxus. The sequence goes on from VZTO01007641.1 coordinate 16,633, forward strand.
CTAGAGCTATGTTTACATAATTTGTTGTATCTTTGTATTTCTGAAGAAGCCTCCCTTGTATCCAGATTCCTGATTAAGGCAGTTTCCATCTTTTACTAGTTTTCATGTAACATAATTCATAGCACTGTAGCAAGTAGCATTTGGGAGACTGGGGGGAGAATCAATCTAGACAGAAATACCTACAATAAGAGTTGAGATGATGAAATTATTTCTCACCAACAGATTGTACAGGATGAATAAACTCGTGTGGTAACAAAATATTTCATTTACAGGGAACACTAGCTGGGATTCTTATTGGGCTTGCTCAGTTAAACTGCTCAGAATTAAAGCTGAAGAGACTTTGTTACAGACATGGGTAAGTTTATCGAATTGTGCATTAACATTGGTATTGCAAATTGAACAAGTTTATGGTGAATAACTGAATGTAGCAAACAAAAGATGCTTTTCTGTAATCCAAGATGCTTTTTGACCTTGCAGATATTTCTTGATTCTAGCTTTTGTCAAATACATAGCATTCAAGAAGAACATCTGTTTTCAGAACAGTATCTCATGCATGTGCTAGTCTTGGTGCTAAACTTTTTTAATTTTAGTTGTATGTTTATTTCCTATTGAACTGGATGTGATTATGCAGTCTTGAACTTCTGTTTTATGAAGCTCATACACATGAAACGCATGGGTCAGCCAAAAGCAGAAGTTGACACCTGAAAACAGCTTTTCTTTTGTTTAAATGACATCTTTTAAATGCATTTGAATTACTAGGAATTGGAGGTTTTTTTAATATTAATAATTTTATTTCCTTCAGATTATTAGGCGTGGATAAGTTGTTCTCCTATGCCATCAGTGAATGGCTTAATGATATAAAGAAAAACCAGTTACCAGGAATTTTGGGAGGAGTAGGGCCTATGCATTCACTAGTACAGTTAGGTAAGTTAATTCTTATTTCTATTCACTCACATGTGGCAGTTGTTTTAAAAGAACAAACAAAACTCAACCGAAAAAAACCCCCCTCAAACAATGTTAAATTTATTTTCACTTCCTCTCAAGGCATTCTGCTAAGATAACTTTCTAACTGTGGTGTTCTGTCTTCATTTTCAGTCCAAGGTCTAAAAGACTTAGTATGGTTACCAATAGAACAGTACCGAAAGGATGGCCGTATTGTAAGAGGCTTTCAAAGAGGAGCAGCTTCTTTTGGTACTTCCACTGCGATGGCAGCACTGGAGCTAACAAACAGAATGGTTCAGACTATACAGGTACAGTGTATTAATTCTGCAGTTAGACATAAAATGAGAACTGTTGCTAGTAAGTGCTCTATATTAAGCTAATATGTTAATACTATGTATTTAAGGTTGGGAGCGTGTCTTAAAAAAAAAGTGGCTGTATAAACAGGAAAGCGGAGACTGAGTAAAGCTTGCAGCAGTCTGTGAGGTGGTATCAAAAGCAATGGTTAGAAAATTGTATTAAAATATTGCTGAACACCCAAGCTGTTACAAGTTTCTTTAATGTCTTTAATGTATTACAATGTACAGTTTAAGTGCAGCTGAGTATTTTAGTATTAAAAATCACTGATACTGAGAAAGATGAGTTCTTTGCATATGTGTATTTCCCAGTAATAGTTTCTTAACTTTCTGAAAATGTCAGCTTATCTGTGCTTATTTAAAAAAAGAAAACAAACAAAAAACCCCAAAACAAACAAACAAAAAAACAGCCGCAAAACCAACCAAAAAAAAAAAGCCCCAAAATCAATATCAATTGTGTTGATGTACACAAAGTCTATAAAGTCTATAAAGCTTTCTGGATTTAATCCTAAAGTAATCTTGGATTAAAGTGTTAATAAATTTATGTTCCTTAATGGAAAATACATAATGAAAATACAGTGTTACCATTTTTCAGAAATTGTAGATGTGCGTAAGCTTGAACATATATATAGTAAAAAAAAGTGGTATTATTCACAAGTGGAATTATGTGCATGTTTGTAAGAAAAGCATACCATTGTTCAAATGTTTTGGTTTCTATCTTGAGTATTTTGTGCAGATTAGAGGATGCCTTTGAAGGAATGGCAAATTTGGGGGGAAAACCATACCAAAATCTACAACATTCTTTCTTTCATTATAGAACTTAATGTATAGTTACAGCTGCAGCTATTCCAGACATTCTTGTACAAAACCTTAATCTGATGTAAATTAATATTATTTGTGGAATTATAATTCTTCTGTTTCAATTATGTTACCCTATTAGTAGTTTAAGCTATAAGACTTCTTACACATTTTGCATTCATTCCCGATCTTCAGGCAGCTGCAGAAACTGCATATGACATGGTATCACCAGGGCCTACGTTTATTGAAGCAAAAAAGATGAAACGATTCCCTCGCCATCGCTTAGCTCATCAGCCAGTAGACCTACGGGAAGGTGTAGCCAAAGCATACAGTGTAGTAAAAGAGGTGAGTGCAAAAGTAATTGTCCTTAATGAAACTTAGGAATTATTTCCAAAATAGTAAATAAAATATTAGATGTTAGTTTAAGCTGACAAAAGGAAGAAGGGCATTTGAGTTTTGAATAAGACTGTCATCATCAGTAATCTTAAAACCAGCAGAAACCTTGCATGGAAAAAGCAGAGAAGCAGAAATAAACTGAGATGGAACAGGTTGTCCAGGGAAGCTGTGGATGCCCCATCCCTGGAGGTGTTCAAGGCCAGGCTGGATGAGGCTTTGAGCAACCTGGTCTAGTGGAGGGTGTCCCTGCCCATGGCAGGGGGGTTGGACCTAGATGATGTCTTTAAGGTCCTTTCCAACCCAAACCATTCTGTGATTCAGTGATTCTGTGATTCTGTGTTATGCAGATATGCATGAATAGGACTTCAGTGCTCTACAGCTGTAGAGCTGTAAGGGTTAACAGTTATTCTGAGACATGTAAACCTGATTTCCCACCCCATATCATCTGTCCTCTTCCTGCTCCCCCTTCCCCCAAGTTACTGTTAATTCTGAAATTGTTAGAGTTTAAGCATAATGCTGGATTTAAAACAAGTGAAAGCTCTCATTACCATGACAGTGTATTAAAAATTAGACTGCTGACCTGTTTTTATTGTACTTTTTATATTGTACTTTCAGTTAGTTGCACTTGATGGGGAACTTTCAGTGAATTCTGTGATTTTTTTTGAATAGCTTGCAGTACTCCACAGCTTCTTCCCTTATGTACAAGAAGTTACATGAAAAGTTTTCATCTGTAAGTTCATAGTAATGTTATTTTAAGCCTCATTAGAAGAACTAAATCATATTTCTATCAGTGTAGTTGTAGTACAGTTTATAGTACTAATCACAAAGAAGATAAATGCTGTTCAGTTTAAGAGTCCCTTAAAAGTAGGAGAGGTTGCTTTTTCTTTTTCAGTGTAACTAATTTTTGTTAATTTCTCAAAGGGGATTACGGACACAGCCCAAACCATCTATGAGACTGCTGCTCGTGAGCATGAAAACAGAGGAGTAACTGGAGCAGTAGGAGGAGTCCTGCGCCAAATTCCACCAACTGTGGTGAAGCCTTTTATTGTTGCAACAGAAGCAACCTCAAATGTTCTAGGTGGAATGAGAAACCAGATCAGGCCAGATGTGCGTCAAGAAGAGTCTCAGAAGTGGCGCCTTGGGGAGGATTGAGATTATAAATCTGTCTCAGCAGGCAGGTAGCAAGGCTGGAAATGTGGAAGATTGTCCCATTGGCAGCTTTAGATGGAGCTCACTTTGTCTTGTCATGCCCATCTCAGGAACAAATGAGATTTTCAACTATTATTAGCAAAACATCCAACCAAAAATATTTATGAAGTGAAAAACAAATTGGTACTTGCTTATGCTGTGTTATTACCAATACATTTGGTAGATAGTGCCAAACATAGCGAAGCATGCACTGTCAACTCGGAGACATGCTAGCTCTGTTCTGTTTACTGTGTTTTTCTTGGTAGCTTTAACATCTGAAGCAGTAGCCTGTATGGTGAAACTAAGTATACTTTAAAGATGTTTTCTGAGCATAGTCAAAGAACTGTCTTCAATAAAGGGCTCTGTAGATGCTCTTCACTGACTAAAGGATTGAAAGCTTTCATTTTGGACATGAAACATGAAAGCTGTGTAATATGGAAGCAGATCAGATAATATCATTTAGTGGTCATAAGCATTGCTTTTAGCGTGGCACTTAACAGCAAGGGCAAGCTTGATAACCATTCAGAACTTATGTTCAGTGTTGATACACCTACGAACAGGATTTGTTCCTAATATTAAATGCCTACTTTTGTGGGTCTTTGAAGAACCTGAATGTTGCAGAAATGTTCTGTTGTGTTGCACTTTAAATAATATGGCCTGTACATTGTGCTTTTTTTATAGTGTGAATAAAATGTAATGTGCATTATCCTTTATGTGGTTTAGAAGCTTACACAAATTATTGGAAAGAGCATCATTTGATGATGATCCTACAGAAAAGTGTCTTAAATTTGTTTGAACTACTCATTATATGTAAAAACACTTTCATCTTCTGTTACACTAATTACAATGCTAAAAATAACTGTTCTTTAGGAAATCAGCAGTTAAATATTATTGTGGCCAACAGTTCTTTGTAAGAATGAGAAATCCGAAGTAAAGGAAAAACAAATAATTTCATAATTTGATAGTTAAAGTTCTATACAGACTTTATTTTAATGATCTGCTTTTATTTAAAGTTCATATTGTTGCAAAGTTTCTACTCTCAAGATATTTTTAATTTAAATGGCAACTCATCAGTTATTTGACAGTGAGTATTTGTGGTAATTTAATTTGAACTGGTGATGGGTGAGAGGATTTTAAAAAAATACAACAAAACTTCAAAATTTTAGTTGGTACTGACATTATTTACAGTTTAAGAGGTGACCAGGGTCTGCAGAGAGCTTTATTAAGCAACTGACATTGCACCATTTCTGAGCAGTTGAAAGGCTTGGCATTATCTCTGCAGGAATAAACTTTTTTCCTTGCATTAGCAAAAACTGGAGGATAAAAAATAAAGGCTATTCTGAATAGAAAAATACTAATTTTAAATTTCAGCAATGTAGCACTTTGGATGACTAGCCAGAACATGTTTGTCATAGTCTGGGCTATAGTGGATGTCCTGCAAGTATGCTGTCTGGGAAATCTCTGCTGAAAGAGGCATATCGGATGCTTTTGATCAGAGTTCAGTCTCTAAGGGTGATGAGGAAGTAGTTTCCTTTTCTTATTTCATACCCGCCTCTAGCGAAAACTTTGCTGATGGGCCTTACAGGACAAGTAGGAGTATACAAAGGAAAATACAGTTACTGCTTGTTCATCCTGGTATTATGCTGCCTGTTCTTGAACACCAAAGAATCTGTCTGGAGGGTAAATGATTTGAAAATGTCCTGTTTGCTGGGAAGATTTCTTCAGTCTGCTTTATTATTTTTCGTAAAACAAAATTCCAAACACTTGCATTGGGTAACAGGTGATATTAGAAAGTTTTGTTTTCATTCACTGGAATTGTTTAAGTTGTGGTATGTTTTGAAGACCTGGTTATTTCAGTTAAACAACTTGCTGTAAGCAGAAGGATATGCTTTTGAGAGGACAAATACCTGCAGAATTAATGACATGAAATATTTTCTGTTTGAAAAATAGTTGCTGCAGTTCATAGTTCTGTCCAGTAAGTAGAGAGCTCAAAGCTTGAGCATTTTGCACAGGAATGGGTTCCATGTTTGCCATTTGGCAGCTCCTGAATGCCTTCTCAAGAAGTGGTGATGAGTCACCCGAGTAAGTAGCAATGCATCATTTTCATTTGGAATTACCATACTATGTAATTTTGTCTGGTCCAGTTCATCCAGTCAATTGGAGTATACCGTAATAGTATAAAGCTACATATTTTCTTCCTTTTTGACATTGCTGAAAAGGAGCAGTGGCATTTCAGTGTTCATTTAATTTTTAATTCTGTCATGATCTGATTGTACTGTGATGCAATTAGAATATATTTTTATATGAAGACATGCTGTCAAGTTAAAACATTTTCATAAAGTGTCTCTCATTGTCAGCAATATATAGATTGTACAAATTTATTAAACTTCACTTTTTACTATGTAAACCCTTGCATTTACTGCTTGCACTTTATTGACCCTTTTCAGTGAAGGTGATTTAAATTTTTTCCCAACATTTTATTTTTACAAGCAGCTTCTTAATTTTTGGATGTATATTCTGCGCTTTTCAGTTTTAATGTGGTCTTGCAGTGTTTGAAATGTTTAAAAAAAACCCCTAAAAACTACAAAGCTCACTAAACTAGTCTTTACCTTAGGACCTTGTTTTCAAAATGTGTCTTGTATGAAGTGACTTGTGTTTTAAATCAAAAAGTATATGTTGCGTATGAGAAGGCATTCATCAAATGCTCTGCTCAATACTGTAAGAGTTTTCGGGCACTTAAATACACAAAATGAGATTTGACTCTGGACATATTTCCTGGAAATGGAAGCCTGTGGATACATTACTGTGTTCTCTGTTAGCACGAGGAGATCTGCAAAAGTATTGTTTTACTTGAATTTTCCACTGAAATCAGTGGCTGTAGATACTAGCGCTGTTCATATTTGTAGTGTGTGTAAATGGGCACAGTCCATAATGTTCAAATTCTCCAATGTTGAACTGACTAGCACTACTACTGCTACTACTGTTACTTAGTAGGATACTGTCCTGATAGAACTGTCATCCTGGGTTTCTTAAGCATCCTGGCACTTCAAATAATACATTGGGTTCCTGGGAAGTACCTGAAAAAAGACAGTCATCTTTTGAAAAAACAAAACAAAACCAAGCCATGCTTCATAAGAATTTTACCAGTGACTGAGTGCGACAAATCACATCCATGCAAAGGCAGCTTCCTTTTTTTTTCCCCCCAATATCTGTTGACTGTTCCTAAATTCTTCAGCTTTTTAGCAATGCGGTGTACTCTATGTGTGCTCTCCTACTGGTAAGCATTAGATCAGTCACCAGTGAGTTCATATGTGCTTAAGGGATGCATATGCTTCTTATTTCCCGTTAAGTGGTTGGTTGTGAACATCCATAGCTTGCTTTAATTTACAGTTGTTTAATTGAGTTGCCAACAAAGGTTTCTTACTAAACCAAAAAGCTGCTAAATGGTTATGAACAAGACACTTACTGAACATGATCCATATTACTTGCAAATGTGATACTGATTGTACTTTAAATATTGAAATGTATGCATTTTGTAAAGCAGTGAAATCTAAGAATTTGTTAAGAGTAGTTAAAAACCTCTAAATCTTTTAAATATCCTAAATCTCACAGCAATCTCAAGCATTGTCAGAAAAGGTGTGGATATTTGTGTCAGTTTGGATCCCTAGTGTGCATAGTTCTCTCAGTCTCCAGGCCTCATGATTTAAGCTTCTGACAACTGTTTTAAGTTGCTCTACATGCTGAACCTTGTTTACAATTAGAAAATTAGACTCTACAAAATAAGTACATAAATACAAATAATGTATTTGTACTAGATTTCTCAAGGTAGCTCAGACAAACACAGCAATTTGTGTATATGTGTGTATATTTTTTACATTTTTGCATTTATAGTAGTTTTGTGGTATTGTTTGTATATAGTTTGCTAGTGGTAAAGAACATAATCCCATGAAATTGAAACCACTGTTGAAGGGAATTGACTTTTCACCTTGAGTTATTTTGCTTAAAGTTCTTGTCTCCTCGGTATGTCTTTGAGATTTTGACCATAATTTATATGGCATCAGAAGTGTATATTTTAGCTTACTAAAATGCTGAAGACCAGAGTGCAAATAAGTTGTCCTGTTAAATATGTTTAATGGAAAAAAACCCTAATTTGTAACAATACATAAATAAATATCTTAATTTGTTCCTTGAGTTGGTTTTCTCTACCTATGGATGTAACTACAGAAAACAGTCTCCCAAAATAACAGAATTTAACTGATAAAATTTTTACCTACCTGGCTATACTTCTGTACCTCAAAAATTTTATACTGAAAAAACCCAAACTTTAAAATTGCACAGAGGTCAAAAGCTAGGAAATAGATTAACCTGGCTGATACAGCTTTAACCCACCTCTGTTGTGCATCACCAAGGCACAACAGTTAAGCTGGATGATCACACACACTGTCTCCCATAGGCCTGTTGCCACATTTATTTACTGAGTATGTATTCCTTACTTCTACATTCAGTGGAGATTTTAAAGCTTTATTAGCTTCCAAACCCTGTGGAGAATGCAAAATAATTAATTCCTTTCAGGGTGCTTGTAGGACACCCACTTCACAGGCATTAAGATAGAAGCATTTGAAAAGAGACCTTGGAAGGCTAAGTACTGGGTAATATTGAATGCAGTGCAATCATGAGACACGTGACAGGTGTAAATGATTTTCTACTGTGTTTTGTAATGTTCTTAACAGTCTAGGGAAAAAAAGGGCATTGTATAACACCTGTATGACTATTCTGTCAAACAGTAACCCTTCATTTAAGAAGGAAGCTGACTCCCACCCTGTCCAGCTTCTCCCCCCTTTTTTAAGCAAGACCTCATGTGAATTAACTTACAATTGCAATGTCTTTATTTAAAAGCTCATAGTTTTTTTTTCTTTTTCTTTATTTGAGGAAGTTCTGTGTAAGCAGAATGAGAAAAAGATTTTTTTTCTGCAAGCAAGGTGGACAAATTTCTTCTCAGATTTCTAAGCATTGTTCATAAAAGTAATCAAGGATATTTGAACAAATGCTGTGCTGAGGGGAAATATGGACCAGAAAGGATAAATAGGGAACAGCTTGGAATTAGTCATTGATCATCCCAAGAAATTATGAAAAAATAGAGGAGTATGTATATTTTACCCAATGCTTTCTTTTGTAGATCAAAAGTGATAAAGTTGCAAACTCCTCTGATTTGCAGTCTGTGCTTCCATGCATTTTTGAGACTGTTATTTGTAAGAAAGCAATTGTATAAAACCTACTGATAAGTGTTTGTGGTTCTCTGAATTTTAAGTCTTCTGTAATTCAAGCTTGAATCTCCAGAACTTGTCCCTGGATGGTGAGAACAGCAGGCTTCGTTTTGCTCGGATGAGCCCTAGGGAGGTGATACAGGAAGGCACAAGTTGGAATCGCAACCCAAGGAAAGTGTCAAGATCTGTTTCTCTTCTTTCAATACCGAGGCGTACCAAGGATACTCCTTATGTCTCCAGGTTAGTCCCAGGAGCAGAGGAGACTAAGACTTCACAGACTAGGACACTCAGCTAACTGAGAATTTATGGGAAGCCACAAGTATGACATACCAACCCGGAGCAACATTAGCTGGTGTCCTTGAACTGCATTCCTAATTGAGGATGACCCAGGCTGAAGTGTTCCTTCCACCCCACCCTCCCCTTTTTTCCTCTCTTTCCTCTTAGTGATTTATGTTAATAACCTTTCAAATGTAATATTAAGTGATTTTTTTTTTTTACTGCCAATTCATATTTCTAGGAAATAGTGTTTTAAGCCATCGGGTATTACCATAGATTATAAAAGACTGCATAAAGCTGCCTTTTTGTGGCAGATAAACTGAGGTTTCAGAGCTGTTTTCTTCTGAAGCAGAGTGATTAGATGAAAGCAGATTTTACTGAAGGGCAACAATGAAGTATTTATGGCCCCACAGGCAAGGAAACAGTTCAAGTTCCTTAGAAGTTTGTCAGGACGAATTGTGAGATGAATATATGTAGTGTAAGCCTGTTCCTAGGCTCTCATGTGTGTATCATCTAATTATTTGCTCTGTTGTTGATTTCATTCTGCTCTAGGAGTGCGAGTATCAAATTTGGCTCTTGCAGGCCAAGAGTGGAAGCCTTCAGGGAGGAGAGGAGGTGTGTTCGTGTACAAGCAGGAGGAAAAGTTGCTTCTGTTTTGGGAGTATGGACTACCTCTGCCTCAGCACAGAATTCAGTGAAGTGGGGCTTGGTCCATTGTAGCTTTTGCACACAAGGGTAAAATGAGTGGCAATTCTTGGCCAAATGTCAGGTCAAGAGGCTGAAAAAGGTGTGGGCATGGTGTGCTGAAGAGGATGCTGAACCATGAAAGAAACAGTGTAGGGTGTGCTGTGAGAGTGGTTATAAGACAACAGCATGTGTATTGCTAGGTGTATGTTTTGATATGACTAGTATTTTATAGATCAGGATCTACTGCAGCTGATGGAAAGCCAGGTAGCACGTGGACCTGGCAGTGATAGATGGATGGATAGATAGATACACGTGGCTATATGTGTGTGACAGATGTGTGCATGTGCACTTGGTACTGTGGATGAAAAAGTGATAGAAAAGCAAAGTATGACATGAAAAGATAGAAATACAGTGCTCAATTGTATAAACTGGTTCTTTATACAAATTATTTTTTTTTAGGAAATACATTTCCTGATATCATTTATCTCTTTAGTAATGTTTAACAGATCTGAAATGGTTCCTGGAATTATTCAATAAAATAAAATGCTTTACTGGTATTATGGCCTGTCCCTGTGTACTCAGTGCCAGAAGTGTCTTTTAGAGTACTAAAGGTATTTGTTTTAAAGATGGGGCTTTCAATGATGCTCTTGAGTTCCATTTTCTCTTGGCCTTTCAGAGCTGTTTAATACGTCGTTGTAATGGTGTTTGCTCTTTTTGTTCTTTTCTGTGTCACTTCTGCTTCTGAGTGCTTACTTTCCTCAGAACAGTCAACAGGCCAAACTCAGCAGATATGAATGAGAGGGGAGCAATTATACCAGTTCCATCAGAGGCAAACTCTTTTGCTTGTTAGTTGAAATTTCATTCACACTAGCCAAAAGTGTTGTCCCAGGGCACGGCAGTTTTACTGTTTTTTCTTTCCTAAGAGCAGTAACTTAATACCGTGTAGCCCCTTTTTGATTACATATCAGAGGTGATGCCCCTCCAGGTAAATTATTTGTTAATACAATGGAGTTTGACAATTTGTTAAAAAAAAAAAAGTACCTCCAAGTTTGAGAAGATCTGTTGACACGGGATTGTAAACTGGGCCCTGTCTCTTCGCAATATCCCACGGACACTGCAGAAATGACAGGAGGCAATTACAATGGAGCGTGTCCCACTACATTAACCATTAGTGTCTCCACATCATTGCCCTAAGCCTCTCATATCACTTAATGCAAAGATCCACACTGACATTAAGAGAGAAGGTTTTCAAATGTGATTTTCATCATAACCGTCTTTCCTTATTGTCCTCGACCTGAATTTTTACTGATGCTGCTTCCTATTAAGCATGAAGCCCCAAGAATAGATTTTAACAGATTTTTGTGAAGACACAAAAAAGGCCAGTAAGGATGATGAATAAAGATGAGCAGTGTTTTTATTTCTGCCGCCTCTGAGCTTTGCCAGTAAGTACTGCTCTGTCTGAATTCCTTGATCAATACTGCTACCCTGGGGGCAATCACTTGCATTTCAACCTGCCATGTAAACAGAAAAAAGACAAAGCAGATTTTTCAGATTAACATTAAGGACTTGAAAAATTATTGGTTGGTTTGTCTGTTTTTTTCATTACACATTTTAGGAGTAACTATCCAAACAGGTCCACTGGAGCCCTCTTTGTGTTGCTGAGTAACAGCTCTTAATTATTGTGGCTTTTGCAAAACTCATCTCTGCAGCGAAGTTTATATAGGGAGAGGACAGTAAAGTGAGTTCATCTGCCCAAACAGGCTGCAGAGCTGAGGAGGAAAGCCATGTGTGTAAGCATTGAGCCCTCTTGAGGAAGGATGGAGATGTTTGTTTCCAAAATACAGACAGAGTCTGTCTCTCTTGGGAGGAAAACGAGGACTTTCTGAGCTTCCCCTGTGTTTTGGGGAACTGGCCCTGACTGCTTCTTGCAGCAGGTCCCAGGCCAGCAACTTCAGGTACAGGGAACAACGAGCACATGGCTTCCTTCCTGTCTGTGACTTACCAGCATCAACCTCTCTCCTTCTCTGAGGAGATACTGTTTCAGCCAATTTGTGATATGAGTCAGGAAAGGTCTAAACTGTCAGAGAAAGCTAAGCAGAACAGCAGCTCAGTGTGCCTTCTTTTTACTGTAAAATCCCGATTGAAGAACCGTTTTCTCATGGTTTAGTCCTGTTGTTTAAAAAAAAAAAATCTGTTCTCTTCCCAGGTTTTGTATGCCTGTGGCACTGCGCAGGAACATGAAGACCCCGATTGCCTGCTGCGACGTGCTGTGATGCTGGGACTCTGTCCACAGCTGCCCATGGCAGGCGGCAGCCAGCCAGAGGGTGGTCCCAGTGTGTTTTACTGCTTTTACAATCTACGGTCTTCTCAGCTGCTGAGAAAAGCTGTAGGAAACTGTAGCCCTGTTTATAACAAAGTTAAAGTTTGAGGAGAACTGAAAGAGAAGACTCCTTCAAATTCTTTACTGTATGAAAATTGAAGGACCTGCTTAGAGTAAGGCAAAGAACTGGGAGCATTTTGACAGAGTTTTGTTAGTTGCCAGGGGAACTTCCACATGACTGCGTCTGTTTGCTTTGCTGAAAGCTGTTTCCTTCTTCAGATCACTTTTCTGTTTAAGATGAAGTCCACTGTGTTAGGTTCCAAGCAGGAAGAATTTACATTCCTCAGACATCTCAAAATCCTGAATTTCTCTACAAAGTGTTTCCAGAAATACTATCTGTCACTATAATGCAAAAATGTTTGAAATGTATTTTCAGAATAGATTGTTTACATAAGAACTGGCAACTAATATTGTCTTTTGTAAATCAAGCTTCATCCGAAGTATCAATTCTGGGATAGAAACTGTGTACAGGACATCACAGGACACAGAAGGTGCTGGATAATCACCATCAAAATCTATGGTTGATGCTAAGGGCAATTTTAGGTGTTGTCATGTACTTCTAGTTGGACAAATTTACATCCTTTGGTAGATTGTAATTGACAGTAATATTCCAGGAAATGGTGAGACACTGGAACAGGTTGCCCAGGGAAGCTGTGGATGCCCCATCCCTGGAGGTGTTCAAGGCCAGGGTGGATGAGGCTTTGAGCAACCTGGGCTAGTGGAGGGTGTCCCTGCCCATGGCAGGGGGGTTGGAACTCAACGACCTTTAAGGTCCCTTCCAGCCCAAACCATTCTATAAATCTGTGACTCTATGAAGTTAAGATATATGTGAAAGACCAATAGATGTTGCACTTTTTGCAATGATTAAAGGGAATACTTTATGAGGCTTAGCAATAATTTCCCCAAGTTTTATCATTTTCAGAGGGGAGGTTTCTAGTTGTTCATAATGAAATGCTGTGGTTCTGAAGCCTTCAGAAGAAAATTAAGCAGTGCTGTTTTCCAAGCCATCCACAACTGAAGTGATGCATCTTAATATAATCAAGGCCACAGTAACCACTGACAGTACCTTAGCTCCTCTCTTCAGCAGAGAAAATGACTAAAGGCTTACTTAGAAAATACAACTACAAGGCCTGTCAAAGACTAGTGATAATTGCTTTGTATTGCAGTGTTAAAAATAGTTATATGCATTTTTTAGAATGAAGAGACTCTGAGAATCACATTAAGAATATTTGAAAATTGAAAAATTATATTACAGTCAAATAACAGTGTAGTGCCATGTTAACTGTAGGAGGCATTATTCTGTCCATTGATGGAACACTTCAACGTGACGCATTTTAGCTCCATGACTCCCACTCGAATGGTGTGGTGCTGCTAGAAAATTTATGTGCCTTTTGCACAGTTCAGGACATAGTTTCCTTTAGTAAATTCAGTTCCCTGCAGAGGAGACCCAGTGGGGGAGGGAAGGGGGTGGAAATGGGGTGAGGAAGTATTTCTCCTGCTTACCAGCTTCCAGGCTAGCCAAAGAGCTATCTGGTGTGGCTTTGCTCTCAAAGTTGAGTCCTGCACAGAAATGCCTACCCTAAAAAGACAACATTCCAGCAAGTTTGTGCTTTCTTTGGACATTTTTTCAATTCTTAATTTGGAAAACTTTCTGGTTCACTTCTACTAGCAGTTAAATAAACGGTGATTTTTTTGCTTTTTTTTGAAGCAGGTTGACAAATATGATATTTCTGTTAGAATGCTGTTCTACTAGAACCCAATGTTCTTCTTCATGTCTATAACCTGCAAAAACCTGTTAATAATCTTAATAATATTGAAATTCTTGGAACTGATGACAAAATTATTATCTCCAGAGAAATATAATCTCTGATAAACAACCAGAAGTCATGGATCTACCTGTGAGTCCCTGAAAGAAATACATGGGAAACTGTGCCCTCAGCAAAGATCAGCTACCTTTACCTCTTCATTTGATCTCTGGGGGAAATTAAAGAGAATTCACCAACTCGTAAGCAGACTGTGTATGAGCACTTGTAACTGTTGTTATCTGTCGTAGTAAGGTATGACTTCTTACTGCTTTTGGAAATACATTTTGATATTTGCTGATCAAACTCACTCTCAAAGGTGTGTTCTCTGATAACCAAAACACAAGTAAGAAATCTATTAACTTTTCTTTCTTTCTTCTTCTCTTTTTAGCTAGTGGAAGAGCTCTCATCTCACTGGTCTCTAATTGTGAGGTTTGCTAAGTCAACATTGATATACATAATGTGTTAATTTACCATGTGCTACAGTATGTATTTGCCTTGACAAAAATGAGATTTGATGTCTTTTCTTGTTTTTTTGCAAAATTAATTTAGTAGAAAAAAACTTGATAGCATCTTGAAACAATGCTTTCTATTCTGCCTGCATCTCTGTTTGTGCTGGGATAAATAATACTGTACTGTCTCAGTGAGATTATACTGGCACAGTTTTTATGCCAATTGTGATACCAGTTTAATTGGCCTAAATGTCAGAGTCTGCCGGCAGCTCAGAGGATAGTGTGGAGACTGGCAAAGACTCAGTAACATTAAAATATGTACAGAGCTGGCCTTAACTTGCTTTAACTACACCACATGAAACTTAGTGCATTTTATATGCTGTAATTATTTCTACATGGTTCAAAAAATAAAACTTTTAAGTGTCCACAAGGCTTGAGTAAGTAATCTTGCATGAGAATTATATTTAGCAGAGCAGTTAAACAGAATTCAATCAAAGTTAGCAATACACATGCTTAAGTGTTTTTCCACTTAAGGGAGAATGTCTCTAAGTGTTTGCTTGAAAAGGGATTTAAAATTCTATACAAACAGCTAAAATTCACAGAATTGTGTGGAGTGTGACACATAGGTCATGAACTTTTAAAATCAATAGGATGATCCATCTTCTCAGATACCTGATTTTATGAAAAGCCACTCTTGGATCTTAATCGTCACTCAACAGATAATTTGGTAGAGTATGTTTGTGGATCTGTTCAGGTTTTCACTGGCAGCGTGCTGAAGTGGTAGACAAAAACTTTGTTGCTGTGACTGTAGCTGGAATTAAACACTTTGAACCCTAATTCTTCTGGAAAAGCAGTAGTTCATTTCTACCAGGAGAGGCTGCTCAGCAACTGTTTCTTGGCCATACAGCCATGCCAGGAAAGAAAACCAAGCTGGGCTGCAGCTCTGCCTGCGTCAGATGTTCACATGGGCCCCTCTAATTTCAGACAGCTTGTTGGAAAGGTTCCTTCCCCTTGTGCGTGTGTGTGCATGTGCAGACTCTCACCAAGCCTTCTATGATGCTCTGAAACATCAGTCATAGCACAGAGTGTTTCTCTAGATAGTGGCAATGGGCCTGAGGAGCTTGAAGGATTTAGTTCTTCATGTCTCTGTGCCTCAGCTTCCCTTAAGCTAAATAATAATAAAACTCAATAATAAAGTAATATTTTTGCAATAGTATTACTATAAATAAAATAATAATATGGCAGTACTAAAAAAACTTTTCATACCATTATGGCTCTTTGTGCTACCCTAATGAGTGACTTGGAGATAAAAGCAGATAAAACTTAGCAGATAAAAGAATATGAGCATTCAAAGCATTGCAATCCTTCAGAAGAATCCCATGCTACCTATGCAGTCCTACCCTAGCACCAGGGCTTGCCTCAGTCTTGAAACAATGAAGGCAAAGCTGCTTTGGATAAACATAGCAGTGGTCTTTGAAATGTTGCCAGGCTTCTTGGTTTTCTCAGGTTTGCTCACAGCCTCCACTCTGACATTTCTGGTCGAGCTCCAGGGCACCCCAAGCCTCCTTGACAGCCAGCCACACCAGAGCCCACAGCACACCAGTCGAATGGGCTCTGTGGGCGCATGCCCTTCAAAGCTGTTGAACATGACTGCAGCTGGCTCCTAGCAAGGCAAGCACAGTTCTTCAGCCCCAGAGAAGGAGATTCCCTGGGTGGAATCAGATTTCCATGGGTGGAGTTAAGCATCACCTTTATCCAGGAACTTTTTTGGTAGAGAATTTCTAGCTGTGTTTTTCAAGGCAGAATAATTTTGCTCTTCTTGTACAACTGTCTGGGATGGTGTCTTCTAGGCACTCTTTGGTTTATGGTCCCAGCCAGCCAGCCATGGCTCCTGTTGATATGTCTGGTCAACTGGAGCAGGACGCATATCTTCTGGGGGGCTAGTGGAAGTGGGAAAGCTGGTCCTTGGGCAGGCCATGGGGGTCTGGTGTCTACTCAAGGACTGGGCAATTGGGAGAGAGATGCTGGGCTTTTGTGGGAGAGCTAGGGAGGAGGAGACAGATGTCAATAATGATTTTTGGCACCTGCTGAAAAAAGCCTGTGTCCTTTGGTGATCTTCACTTGCAGCTTAGAGAAGGCTGTAGCTCTCCAGTTTCTCCTGCTCTGCTGCAGCTGAACCGAGCACAAATGGCTCCTCAGTCACATTTAGCTCTGCTGTGTCCTTGGATGACTCTCATGTCTGTGGAACTGTGCTGGGGCCATAGGCTGCCACTGAGGAAGGGCCTTCATCGTGCAGCAGCAATGGGAGCCCACAGGGAGTGTCTGTGCCCAGGCTCTGGAGCACAGGAGAGGAGGCATCCTGCTGTGGGCAGACTGGTCCGGGGGGTGATGACAGCCCCTTTTGAGGATGACTGTCTTGCCAAGGCTACGGACAAGATTTGTGATTCAGCAGGGAATTGGATCCTGCTTGTCTGAGTCAGAGGTGCTAAAACATAAGAAAAAAATAGCAGTAACAACCTCAGACTTGGAGTATGAGCAGGTTTAGTGGTTGCTATTCTTCCACACAGAGCAGGAAGAAGTTTGCCCAAGGTACTAAACTTACAAACATGATCTTGAGAGGACATGATTTTGATTTACACTGACAAAGCAGATGAGGTAGAGGAGTCTTGGGTGTCCACATGCTATGAGTTATAAATGAGACAGTTCTGTTCATTCACTGTCTTTAATGAACGTAAACTAGAAGAACACATTAGTGAAAAAAATGCTGTTTGTGCCACCAGGGATATGGGCCTGGCTGGTTTCCAAACTTCTGAGCATAAAATGTGCATCACTCTGACTTAATAGAAAAATGATGTAGCTTTCATCCTTTTATGTTCCCTTTTTTAGCTACAGACCTTGTTGTGATTTTTTTTTTTTTAACCTCATGAAACTTTTCTTTCTAGGCCACATTGCTCTTTGTCTTTAAGACTTCTGTTTATTGCTCTCCATGATCACTCCCACTTGAGTCAAGAATAAGTGCACAATACAGAAGCCTAAGCTCCAATTTTTTCCTCTCAAAATGTTTCTCACAGAAAATCAATCCTTTTTTTTATGAGCTTGCAGCTTGTGAGTGCGTTAAAAATGTGTCTTCACCAGCCCAAGAGACCTTTCCTATTTCCTTTCAGCTCCAGACATCAGGTGATGATGGCTATCGCTACACAATAGCCTTCATTCCCAGTTCCAAATGGTGCCTTAATCTCCAAGTCCCTTGTAAAAGCTTCCAACTCTCTTACAGCATGAATCCAATACTCAGCTGCTCGGCATCCAAAAGTACTGGATGAGCGTGCAGATCAGGGCTTGCAATCAACGCCACGTGGATGTGAAAATGAGACAGAATGCTGGTCCAGGAGCATCTCCTAAGCACACGTGATTCACATGAAAATCAGTCAGTCAAATAGTGACTACCATCCTCCATCTTGCAGACTGAGTGAAAATGCTTGTTGAGAGCAGTTTCACACCAAGTAAACCTATGTTTCATATCCATCTTAGAGCCATAATAATTAAATTATTATTTTGAATAATTTGCATGTGTTTGCATATCAATTTCTGTCTGGAGGACTTGTCAGCAATATGCAGTGGAAATGGGAGTCAGTATTGCATTGCCACTGCTTCATGGTGTTTAGTTCCAGAGCTCCTACCCCGTGGTTTATGTATTTATTCATGTAAACATGGGCTATTCAGAAGGCATAACTGGTCTTTCCTAATCTGACACACTTTTTGGAATAATTCTGGTGCAGTTTAAACTGTGAGAGTGGTCAAGCCCTGGCACAGGTTGCCCAGAGAAGTTGTGGAGTCTCCATCTCTGGAGATATTAAAAACCTGACTGGTCATGGTCCTGGGCGACTTGCTGACTGTTTGAGCTGGGGGGCTGGACTAAGTGATCACAGGAGGTCTCTTCCAACATAAATTATATTGTGATTCTGTAATGCAAACTTTAGCCCTAGGTGCACCCTGCTTGGAAGCATTCTGCCTGCAGTTACAGAATATTTATAAAGCAGGATGCTGAGATCTCAGAAGATTACTAACACTGCATTTGGCAGCGTGCTTTCTTCATCTGTTATCTGTGAACAGGGAAAAAATACTTTGAAATATTTAAACTAAGCAATTTGGAGTATTTGCCTCATATAAAATATGCACTTAGCAGAAGTCATGCAAACCAGTTTGGGTTACCACAAAATTCTGTGTAAGTATCCTTAGGAGCTTCTTCAGCTGTTGACAAACCTTCCTACCTCTCTCTTTTGGCAACAGCAGTTCTGCATGTGTTTCTGCAGGAAGGACATTAATCCTGTCCTGTTACTGTGTGAGCTAGTATATATCCTCAGCAGTTCTCTCTTCCCTGGCTCCTCTCATGTATGCTCATGCACTCAGTATTGCTGCTTCCCTCTGTCCCATCTCTTGAGGCCTCAAATGCGCATCTCGTATAAAAGACAAGCTTTCCGCTGTAGTTTGTTTGTGGTACACTGATGCTGTCCCTGAAGATGCTCAACTGTTGCTGATGAAGGATACACATTCCTCCTTTTCTGTGGAGTTGACAACATTGTCGCTTCACCCTTGAGAAGGCAACAATATCCTCAGTTACTCAGAGTTCATTCGAGTCGTCTTGCACCAGCTGCCAGCAAGGTGTTTTGCCACATTGTGCTGAAATTCCACCAGCTGGTGCTAAGATTTGACCTTAGGTTTAGGATTGAGACCCAAATTGGCCAATAGTCTATTCCATGTCATGCACGTCATGCCCAGTATATAGCTGAGGATCTGTCTGAAAGTGCCTCTCTTGCTGCAGATCATCCCCTCTCTCTCCAGGTCATCTCTTTCTGGGTCGTCCCTCTCTCAGGGTCATCTCGCTGTCTTAGATAGGTCTTGGTCTCAGACGCTCGGTCTCTTATCTCTTTTCTGCGACTGTGGTTTTGGGACTCTTCCTGCTCCAGGATTATTAGCCAGGAACAGACTTGGTCATTGGACAGTGAGCAGTATCACTGTGCATCAATAATTTGTATTCTTGTACATATTACTATTGTTATTATAATAATTATGATCATTATTATTTTCAATGTTATTGTAATTTAGTTATTAAATTGTTCTTATCTCAACCCATGAGTCTCTTTTCCTTTTACCCTTTAATTTTCTTCCCCATCCCCTGGAGGGGGGAGGGTGGGTGAGCAGTTGTTGTGGTGTTTTGCTGCCAACCAGGGGTAAAACTGCAGCAGTAATGATGCCAGAAGTTTCACAGGAAGTAGAGAGAAAGTTAAAGTAGGCAATACAGATGTTTTTTCAGAGGACAGAGATGGAATGCAGGTGTTTACTGTTTACTGCCTGGGTAGTAGGTCAATTCTTTTAGAACAATTAAA
>VZTO01007641.1:37502-48334 GCA_013400615.1 Syrrhaptes paradoxus
ACATTCCTCCTTTTCTGTGGAGTTGACAACATTGTCGCTTCACCCTTGAGAAGGCAACAATATCCTCAGTTACTCAGAGTTCATTCGAGTCGTCTTGCACCAGCTGCCAGCAAGGTGTTTTGCCACATTGTGCTGAAATTCCACCAGCTGGTGCTAAGATTTGACCTTAGGTTTAGGATTGAGACCCAAATTGGCCAATAGTCTATTCCATGTCATGCACGTCATGCCCAGTATATAGCTGAGGATCTGTCTGAAAGTGCCTCTCTTGCTGCAGATCATCCCCTCTCTCTCCAGGTCATCTCTTTCTGGGTCGTCCCTCTCTCAGGGTCATCTCGCTGTCTTAGATAGGTCTTGGTCTCAGACGCTCGGTCTCTTATCTCTTTTCTGCGACTGTGGTTTTGGGACTCTTCCTGCTCCAGGATTATTAGCCAGGAACAGACTTGGTCATTGGACAGTGAGCAGTATCACTGTGCATCAATAATTTGTATTCTTGTACATATTACTATTGTTATTATAATAATTATGATCATTATTATTTTCAATGTTATTGTAATTTAGTTATTAAATTGTTCTTATCTCAACCCATGAGTCTCTTTTCCTTTTACCCTTTAATTTTCTTCCCCATCCCCTGGAGGGGGGAGGGTGGGTGAGCAGTTGTTGTGGTGTTTTGCTGCCAACCAGGGGTAAAACTGCAGCAGTAATGATGCCAGAAGTTTCACAGGAAGTAGAGAGAAAGTTAAAGTAGGCAATACAGATGTTTTTTCAGAGGACAGAGATGGAATGCAGGTGTTTACTGTTTACTGCCTGGGTAGTAGGTCAATTCTTTTAGAACAATTAAAGTGACCAAAATAGATTGTAACCGGAAAGGGATTGCAGCAGCTGAGAAAAGGAGGAGTAAGAGTTTTCAACTACTCTGAAAGAAAAATATAAATGCTATACTTCCCTGACGTGCTTACACCCGTCCCCAACAACTGCCTCTCTACTTTGACTCTTACCTTTCAGGAAAGCTTCTTTGTCTTGCCCTTCAATCCTCCTTCAATGCAATTGAGAGATGGATGAGCAAAGGGGTGGGTTGACCTCTCTGACAAGGACTATTTAACAAAGCAGGTTATGTTGGGAGCTCTCTGATGCATCAGTGTTTTTCCCTAATACAGGACACCAATGAAAGCAAAGCAGTTTAATGGTTGGAATGGGTCAGGGAGTTTCAGCTTTATCTGACCATTACTGAAGCCCATTTCTGGTCCCTCCAATTTTGCTGTTTAAGTGCAATTTCCCTTCATTTTTCTTTCAGGTGCATTAACTCTAATGGTACATTCTATATGTGTGTATATATATATATCTGTTGGTGGTTTCACTGCTGAGATGGGCAGTTCTGGTGGTGATGGTTTGTTTCATTAGTGCATACGTTTCTGGGGACCTGGCTTGCCCTGTGGCATTACCGTGTGTTATACTAGCAGCATCTAATCTAAGCTGCCAGAGTCTCTGCAGTGACAGCCTCTGTGCATTGTGATTTATACGAAGGTGTGCAAAGAACTGGGATTGGACAAGGAGGCTATGTCAGCATTGCTGCACCCGTTAATTCAGTGAACACATGCTAAACTGGGCAGTACTAATATTTA
Organism: Syrrhaptes paradoxus; assembly: GCA_013400615.1. Taxonomy (NCBI): domain Eukaryota; kingdom Metazoa; phylum Chordata; class Aves; order Pterocliformes; family Pteroclidae; genus Syrrhaptes; species Syrrhaptes paradoxus. Next base: position 39,122 of record VZTO01007641.1, read on the forward strand.
GGAGGACTGGGCAGAAGGGAGAGGCATGATATGGCTCATATAGCCTTCCCTGTAAGAGCATGCACACAGTGGCAATGCACACAGTATGTCCCTAGCTTGTCAGTCCACATAGGTCAAAAATTGACATGAATCAGTGCTCCTCGAACAGAGTTCTGCAGCAATAGTCCAGGCTCCGTCACAAGAGACCTGCTGTGATGTATTTTGAAATTCTGTTATATATATATTATAAATTGCAATTGTGTAAAAGGCAACTGCAATTTAAAAAGCTGTATAGAAACTAGCCATTCGTGAAGCTCTATATTTCTTTACCAATCATTCTCACTAGTAGATATTTCTTTTTTCTGCTCAGATAAGGCTGTCTAATGGGGTGGACTGAATTCTGGATGTGATTACCATGAAAATATTTTGTGTCCAAATTTGTATGAAGCACTGTAAACATTGTTAGTCTTTCTGAGACATACTTAGCAAACAGCACTGTAAGCTGCACACAGCAGCAAGCAGAATATGAGGCATGGTCTTTCCTTGAGAATGGAAAGAGATGCATTTCAACAAAAGCCCCTAATTAATGTTGATATTTTGATAGCTCAGAATAGCAGCTACTGGTACAACAGCACTGAGGGCGCTTTGGGATACAACACAGCACTGTGTGTGCAGCTTGCCACTTTTTTTACTAGTCTGTTGGGAAGGTCTCCTCCAGCTTGGTAAATGTTGCTGCAAAAACAGGCTTGACCTCCTAATTAATTTCCATCTCTGTAGACCCAGTGGGGACAGAGAAGTTCCTTCAGCGAGGTTGAGCAGCAGAAGCCTGGCCAGCTTCCAGCAGGAGTGTCCAGCTGAACCATGGAGATAGAGCGGCTTCGGAGCCTGCCACTAACCCAGCAAAGCCTGCCCTTCAACAAAGCAGAAGCACCACCTTTTCTTTCCCATATTCCCCCTCCACCGTTTCTGGCAGCAAAATTTTGTTCACAAGCTTCCTTGAAAGAAGTGACCTCAGCACTCCTGTGGGAGTGTGCTCCTGTCAAAAAAAAGTGTGTGAGGCTCTTCTTAGCGGGTCTGAAAGTTTCCTGAGTGTTGGAGAGTAAAGGAAAGTGGGTGCCTTGGATGGCTGTCCACACTGACAATCAGCAGCTGAAACTGCTGGCGGCAGGATTAAAGGGTTAGCCACTCTTTAGTATGCTGCAATATACACAGTCTGCTGCAATATTTCAAACAATGAGCATTTAAAATTCATAAAGCACCTTCATTCTGTAGATATTTGGTGAGGAAAAAAAGTGGCTGTATATTTTTCCAATAAGATCCCTGCCTGAAAACAGTTCACCAACTCTAATCAAACTGATCAATCTTGCTATGACTCAGTATCAGGCCGTAATTGCAGTCAGCGATATTAGAAGTTACTACAAATGAATTTGCTGGAAGAGAAATGTAGTGTATTTACTGTAATGTATTTGTGGAGGGACGAAGAGTTAATGCCCTAGAATATTGCAAACCATAATTTGATGTTTTTCAGACCTCATGAATTAGAAAATATTTCCCCTGCAGAGCACTGTGGCTTCTCCCCATTTTCCTTTAGAAGAAGTGGATTACTAAACCCTGAGAGATATTGTAGTCTTAGTTCCACAGGTATACATATATACAGAAACTATTTATAGCAAAATAATGCAAATAACACTGAAAAATCAGATGGCAGAAAGCAACCAAATGGAACAACCTCCGTTGTCTGTGCTAACTTCATTTACCACCCTTAATGAGTTTGTGATGTAAGGATAATTTCTGATTACACGACTGTATATCATTATTGCCACACAGTCTTTTTCTTGCTATCTCTCTCAGTGCCTAGACTGTCAAGAGAGGGCTGCTCCTCTAGTTTTCTGACTCTTGCTGTTCACTTCCCTAGCTTCTTTCACCAAGGAGATGCAGTCATTGACCCAATGTCAGTTGGAGCAGCCCATGCTGACAGGAGCAATTTGACTGCCACCAACAACCCCTGGTCTCGCAGCCGACCTATCACTCATTTGACCTTCCTTCCATGATAAACACATTGTTTCCCAAATTCTGAACTGTTTTGCTGTCCTTCATCTTTGTTGCCTGTACCAAATATGACCTTTCTAAGTGCTTTACTTGTAAGATACACAGCTTCTGGGTCACATATGTGGTAGCAGCATATGATAGAGAATTTCATTAATATGTTCTGTATCTTTACTGCTGTTTTATTTTTGGATGTAGCTGGTTGTCTAATGCCCGTGCTGTGCCAGAGAATTTTTCTTATGCCATAGATTTTTTCTGTCACTTAAGGAAGTATAGAAGTGAACTTGGATAAGCTGAATACTAAAAAGTATCTATCAGAAATAACCTTCACATTAGTAATATGTAAAATTATACAAATAAGAGAATGTCTAGGAAAAGGAAAGCAATTATTTGACTCTTTGTAGTGTGCATTATTAAGGTATAGCATGTAACTCAGTTATAACTTACAGCAGAGGACAGTAAGAAGTGATGATTCTGTGAAACTATGTGTCTACATTTTAAAATTGTCACACCAGAATTTTTTCATGAGTACAAAATTGTCTTCAGTTAGAGTGACTAAAACATTCTCGTATTTCTATTGCTCTTTTTCTAGGAAGAATGGGTTTTTTTCTGGCAGCTTCTGATAACTTACACTCATATTTCTCAAAATAGATTATATTTTTCCTGTACCATAGTGTTAGGGAATGAGTTTATCACTAACGCTCAGTGTTACTAACGTTACTCTAAGCTGGACAAATAGCGTCAGAGCTGCTCAGTCTTTCTCTTCGTACCACAGGAGAATGTTTGAGGAGTGGAGTGCATCTCAGTTTAGAGAACTGAGTGCATCTTGCTGTCTTGTTTGCTCCTGAAAGATGTACAGAAAATGTCACTTCATATAGCAATAACCTTGGGTAAACAAAGGTATTTCCCAATTGGCTTGTGTGACAAAAAGAAGATATTTTTGGACATCTAGGAAGATACTGCTGGTGTTTCCTAAAAGGAAGATGGCTTTGACTAGTCCATCACAATTTTCTTGTACTGTTGGCTCCTGTCTCCTGGTTGTCTGCCACTAGGCTACTACCTCACTGCAGAGCTGCAGGGGCTCTCGAACACATGCTGGTGCAGGGCAGAACATGGCTGGCTGTGCATGGTGCTCCTGGTGATGAAGTAAAAGAGGGGCTGTGGAGCTGGACTGAGGAGCCCTGCTGAAGGGCATTATCTGCCATGATCTGCTACTGCAGACTATCTCCACCAGTGACTAGGGACTTCAGATTCGTCTCCCACAACATGACTGGATACCATATTGTCCAACACATCAGAAAACGATATGCTGAACTGGAAAAGGAGGTGTTTCTCTAAAATCAGGGCACAAGATAACTCCACTAATATTAGTCTGAGTAGTTAGAATTTGAAAAAAGAGCAGAGAAAGAATCCAGTGCATGAAGGGAGTTGTGTTTCACATTTGTATCCCAAAAGACCCTTCACACCTCATCTGAATAAACAGGATGTGTTGTGTAGAATGCCTGGAAGTGAAGCAAGGCAGGAAGAACAATGCAGATTTAACATCACACAACTAATTTTATTCTACTGAAACCGTGCCCTTGGTTTACATGTTTTCCCTGTGGACTACCCCTTTTAAAGTGATCAATCAGTGGTACTTCTGTGTAGTTTCTTAGGAACATCATGTGCTGTTTAGAGGATGACTTATTATTTGGATAATGTGCACTGTACTTGTATGATACTTGATTTTTACCACAGTGTGAAAAATAAGATATGATTAATTCTATACGAGCGAGGTTTTTTGTCCACTGTTCCAAGTAAATGGTTATTTTCAGTGAAACATATGAATGCTTCTTTTATTTGGCTAGCTAATATTTTAGTAGTACATACAAGCCTATAAATACTCTGCATCCAGCACATCGGAAGGAAAACAACAGCAATGCTACCACCTCTGAGGATGTACCAACCAGCAAAGACATACTTTGCGGGGAAGCTTTGGACAAGAGCTCCACAGTTAAAGTAAGTGCTATACGCCCATAGACAATGAATGGGGTTTTAGTCTAAATGAAGTACTTGATACCCTCTGTTATTATAGTATCTGAATATCATATGCTTATTTTATTTTTAGGTGTCACAAGACATCTGTGAAATTTGTAATCTTCATTCTATTGATGGTGACGTGAAACATACTGGTGGCAGTGACCCTGATATGTATAGGGCTGATCATAGCTGCCTCAAAATGAAAGTACCTTTTTGGCTATACTGTTTGGTCTAGGGGTCACCTCTGGGGTGACTGTTAGTACCTTTAGGGGCAAATCCAGGCTGCAGGTAGAGCTTACAGAAGCCTACAAAGCTGCAATTAGATCGCTAGCTATCAAGCTACCCTGTCTGCCCCACAGAGAGGGCTTGGCTCCCTTGTCTGCCTAATGATGTTTCTTGCAGGCTGCTTGGAGATTTTCTGACACCACTAAGCCTCAAGGCAAGCAGGGTCTCTAAGCAGCAGGAATGCAGCACGCCTTCAGCAGACAAGGTGAATTATTGGCTCCTGAGAGGCACTAGCTCCTGAGAGGCCTCTGGAAACCAGAGCAATCAGGTGTCCAGTTCAGCAGGGCTGTTTTAGAAATAATGATGGAAATGAAGGACTTCTCCAAGATTGAAAAAAAAAAACCAAACTGTATCAGAGGTGAGAACTGAAACTGTCTTTTCAAAAACGCACTTGTGCCTTAATCACTGGAATACCTTTGGCCACAATCTTACTGCTGAAAGCAAGCCTTCAGGGCCAGCCGAGTGGTGCTAATACAGCTGCTGTCAAAAGCCAAAGGGCTGAGTAGGGTTCAGAGCTGGTCCTCTGTGGTTTTGGGGAGCTGAGATACTGGTTGTACAATTGGTAGTTAGACCACTGTCCTCTCCCCTTGGGCTACCAAAGTGCATGAATTGGGTAGGTCTGAGAGAAGATATTAAGTCTTGGTGTGAACAAGTCCATGTGTGGAAGGAAAGTGTGTCATTAGTGCTTCACTGAGCACCTGATCGTTACTCTTGATCTGCGGTGACAATCTAGCAAAGCATTGCATTGAAGTTTAGGATGTGTGAAGTTTCAGTTCTAGTACGCACACCTAAAAGTCCTTTGATAAAAGAAAGTATTTTTCTTTCCTGGAACTTGCTTCTGGTAGGTATTTTCCCATTAGCTTGAATTTACTTCTCTCTCTCCCTTATTATCAAGTCATGAAGAGTAACCCCAGGGCTGGCTGTAGGGATTTTGTTACCATTGACAAATAACACTCTACACATGTTTCCATATACCTGCAATTCAGTTTGTCACATTGATCTTCTGCCACAGTCAATTCCCTCTTCTGCTAATAGGGCAAAGACAACCTTTTCCATGATAGCCTGATGGTGATGAGTTATTTAACAGCTGCAAAGTATCTGCCAAACAAAGCAGAGTGTTCCTTTTCTCTCATACCTTGGAAAGAAGAAAATTTGCCTTGATATATATTTGTTGACACTACACAAAGCAGTTTTCTTACACTTGCAGAACTCTGTATGCACCCATCCCAGGGTATTTCGCAGCCCTTCATATTGAACTGTCTGAGGCAAGACAGAAGGAGACAAGACTGTGCTAAACATCATAACACCTTCTCAGAAATAATTTTGGCTATTCCAGTTGATTGCTATTTGTCTGCAATAATGCCTAAAACATAAAGATATTTATAGGATGTTAATTCCCATCAGACTCATTGTCACCCATTGTTTGAATACCACTTGCCACGTCAGAGGGGTTTTATGTTCTTGCTCTGTGTGATTTGCATTATGAATTACTGGCATCCACGCTAGGAAGCTGGCACACAACCAGCAGATAAGAGTTAAGCAATGTTGGCAAGAGGCCTCCCTCAGAAGCTCAGTGCTTCTTGTGATTCTTGAGAGACTGAATAAAGTTTTGCAGACTAGGCAGCCTGATCTTTAAATTTTCTTGTTTTTCTCCTTTTTGAAAATGTCATAGCTGCTTTTCCATTTATTAAATTTAGTATCAAGTCTTGGCTTTCTTTTGCAGTTTACCTATCTTTTTCAAAACTCATCTTAATGAGTGTCTCACTATATCATTAGAGGCTGATCACAAGTTCTGTATCCATGGTTTGTCCTGAAAAAGGGCAAATCCCCACCATCCCCAACAACTTCTAGTGTGTACCAGCAGTTTTGTCATGTGAAAGACATTTTTACGAGAAGCTTTATAGCTAAAAAGCATAGCAGAAAAAATAATAGAGAGATGGAGACTCCTGCTTTATTACTCTAGCTTTACAGTGATGCAATTCTTTTGACTTCGAAAAAATTATAGTAACTTTAAAATCATGCAACGACAGGCACTTGAAGTTGCTGTCTCTGTTCAAGACTAGCCCTTTGGCTGGTAAAATAGGTATAGCTCCACTATTTTCAATTTTCTGTGATGTATGTGAGGTGAGGTTTTGGCCTCTAATGTTATTTATAGAACAGTTCTGCCACTAAGAGTGCTTGAGGTTGCAAATTAAATATTTCTGCTTAGCCTGCTCCCAGTGCTGAATGATGAACACTTCTCACTCCATAGCTATGTAAGCCAGTAAGGCAAAAATTTTTTACTGTGATGGCAGTGAGGCACTGCAACAAGTTGCCCAGGGAAGCAGTGGATGCCCCATCCCTGGAGGTGTTTAAGGCCAGGCTGGATGAGGCTTTGAGCAACCTGGGCTAGTGGGAGGTATCCTTGGCCATGGCAGGGGGGTTGGAACAAGATGAACTTTATGGTCCCTTCCAACCCAAACCATTCAATGATCCTATGATTTTTACTTGGTTTGGTATGCTTTTCACACGGGTGACAAATAGCTCTCTTCCCAGGCAGATGACTCCTTGAAGACTAGAAGCCCATGTGGCTGTAGATCTCTGAAAATGCTTTTGTCTTTATTTTTAGTGATCAATGTATTTTCTTTTAGCATCAGTTTTAGAAATGGATCAGCTGTTTTTGGCTTAGGTTTTGAGGGATTTTGGGTTTTTTTTTGTTGTCATTAAAGGCAGAATCTGATATGAGAATTGTCTACATTTACAGTTAAAGTTTGTAGAATCGAAATAGCTTATCAAAAGGTTTTGATACTGCAAATGCAAGTCTAGGCTGTACTATTGCTTGAGATGGGTTTCAGTGAATCCTAAAAGCCCCTTTATTACTCTAGTGCTAGCAGGGCTATGTTGTAAAATCAGACTAGAGCAGGTCATTAAGCATGGTCTGAACCAATGAGAAAACGATAGTCCTTGCCCTAGAGAAATGGTGATTAAAACATAAAATATATTAAGTCAGTGTATTGCTGGACAGAAATGTTTTGATGATCGACACTTGATAATGTTTATTGTGAGTGTGAGGAGTAACATGAGAGAAGGTAAAAAGTGTTCTTATACAAAAGAACAACCCATGGGCAGTGGAGTCTGGCAGTATTTGTTGACTGGCTGTCAGAGCTGACATTTCAGTACTGATTGAAAGGTGATAGGTGAAAAGTCCTGAAAGTGTAAACAAGGAAACTGTATTTATTGACCACAAGAGAAAGAGTCAGTGGATGGATGTGAATCAGTAAAATCTCCCCTGTACTGGTGCAGAACCAGCTATGCTCGTGTCTTACCCAACAATGCCCGTCTAAAGTGGTCTCAGAGGCTTCCATTGCTGCTAGAGCTGGATTCTCTCCAAGGCAGCCTACCACTAGTTCTACCAGAAGGTTGTTATTAGTGCTGATCCTGAGCCTCCCTTGTTACAATTCAAGTCCGTTACCTGCTGTCAAGTACACCTTCAAGGTGGACACAGCATGGCATTCCTGTGTCATGTTCAACTTTTAATCTTTGGAACTTTTTCTGCTGAACTGCTGTTAGTCTCTCACTCTGATATTATTTCTGACTAAATATAGAATTTTGCATTTGCTGTGGAGTAGATTGCATCTACTGTTCATGTTTTCCTATATGAATACAGCTCACACAATCAGTAATGGGAGAAGCTGATCAATTTTTAGTTCATGGATAAAAAAATACTTTCATTTGCATGTGTTTTTATTGGAGAGTAAATCCATTGATTTGCAAGACCATGTTAAATGGTTTAAAGCAGTATTTAAAGTACAGATGCTTTTCTTGACAGTTGCGCACATGTAAAATAGAAGCAGCACTTTCATGAAAAGCCCTTGTCACATGACTGTTGATGTAAATGGGAGGTGTCCCATTGATTTCAGATTTCAGACTGATTTTCAGACTATAAGCTCATACCCTAAATATGCCACAGTGCTCAAGAACTGTTTTTCCTTGTATTTGTGTACATTGCATAACATGGACAAGTATTAGTCAGACAAGATATTTTTCCCTTTTAAGGTCCCTGTGCATACCGGGAAAATGGCACTTCTGTTTAGATAGTATTTTTCATTAATTCAACTTTTTTTTTTTTTTTCTCTCACAGAAAATATCTCTGCTTGGAAGTTTTTGAATTAGGGATTCAGATGGAGATGTGTTAAATAAATACAGTGTGCAACAGTTTACAATAGACTGGAATTGATTTTGTGATCTCAGATGATTCAATGAACTTCACGTGCTGCTGTTACTGCTAATGTCTAACCCTGACATTTATTTTTAAAAAGTCTGTCGCAGAGGGAATGAAATTAATAAAGCTATGAGCTATTCTTCCTCCCTGATCCCTTGATCCACCCTTAATTCTTAAACCACCATTGCAGGAAGATAGATTTTAACTCTTCAAGAGGCTTCTGCTGTTCAGATTCAAAAAGTTTGGGGGAATCATTCAAAATAAAGGCTAACCTTATTGCAATGGAGTTGAATGGACAGATTTCTATAATTAAATAAAGGATTAATTCATATTCAAAATGGAACACTAAGAAGAACTGTGGAAAATGCAGCAGTTACAGTGAGTACAAGACTGAACAGGCTTTATAGTAACTAGTTAAATAAACTGTTGTACAAATGATATGCTTGTATGATCCTTTCTGCACTCAACATCTTTCTGGCTGAACAGGCTGCAGTGCATCTACCTCCTGTCTTCTTCTTCCATTGTCTGTATGTACACATACTTTTATAGTTATGGGATCAGACATCTCAGTTGTCTTAAGCCTATTCTGCAATTGTGGCTGTGATGGAAAAGAAGTTTTATTCTTGTTATCTCCTCTCTGATGTATTATTTTTATGTTGTTACTGCTACTACTACTGCTACTA
>VZTO01007642.1:3364-19787 GCA_013400615.1 Syrrhaptes paradoxus
GCATGCTCAGCTAGCCCTCAGCTGTTGAGCAAGATGCACAAGACAGCCCTTGGCTGTTGTGTTGTTATCTGTTTCCCATTAATCTCCTCTGAGCCAGACGCAGCCATCACGGCCAGATGCATCTATAACCGTCACCATTGATGGTTGTCACTTGAACAGGGTTACAGGAGATAAAAGTCACACTGGGGCTGGGGTGGCAGAGGGACCACACTGTCACAAATGTGTATCTTTAATATACAAAAACATAATTAAAATTAAGACTTACAACAAAATTTTGTAGAGGGTTTCCCTCCCTCTACCCTCAATTAAAAATAAGGGGACTTTGAGCCCGTTTTTCAGTACTTGGCAATTAGAGGAATTTTTATTCATAACATATGTAGACAGGCAAAAATGACATTGTCAATCTTGAGCTTTTTTTTTCATTAATGTTCTAAGTATTCTTTTTTTTTTACTTTTGAAAATGAAATAACTTCCTTAAAATATCTGTGTGTAAAATGTATACTTATATACATACGCATTTATATCTTTTGTTTCCTCTGACTTATTTTTTTTCAGATTTATCCATTAATAAAACAACTTACTACTTGAGAGACTGCTACTACCAAAAGCCAATCTGCCTCTGAGGAACCCACTGTTCCATCCAGATCAGAACCCATATGTAATGAGAACTCAAAAGGACAAAATTGCATCAGGAGAAAATAAATTATTTGGCTCGTTCAGTGAATGCATAGAATAACAAATTGACAGAAACTGGAATCAATTTTCGCATGATCTACAAACAGTAGGATTGCTCTGACCTTCAGATAAGATTAATTTGCAACTAATAATTCACTGTGTTCTAAGTCTCATCGCATTTGCTGTTTTCATGAATCCTATTTTTTTTTCCTCTCTTCTCTGCTCAGTCGCTGCTGTTTAAGTACCCTGAGGGTAAAGAGGCTCCGGATGGTGCCAGGTGGTCTGGGCTGATTCCAAGCCAGATGAGAAACTCCTCAGCTATCCCTCTTCCTCACTCCTTATGCCTCAAACAGGAAAGCAAATATTAACGATAGAAGTGCTGATTTCTTTTTAAGGATTCAGAAAACAAGATTTTTAAAGATAGATGAAAACCAAAAAGAAAGAAACTTCTCATTTCATCCCAGTCAGTTCAGAACTGGCAACCTGCCAGCTCAGGTGCAATAAAGATATCCAGAAATTAGAAGTCTGTTGAACAGCTATGTACCTGAGTGTTGATATATCTCCAATCTGTTTGGCAGATTCAGGAATTACAGCTGGTGATGGCTTGCAGAATATTATCATACATGCTGAGACAGTAAATTGTTTAATCTTTGCTTTACAGGGTGTCAGCCGATGAAGGCACGCTCTTCCCAAAGTGCTGTGTTATAAGCTACCCCAGTTAAGTGCTACTCTCCATGTGTCAGTGTTGTAGTTTGGGTCTCAATCCTAAATCTAAGGTCAAATCCTAAAACAGTAATTGGGCTGTGCTCCCTCCCAGCTCCTCCTGCACCTGCAGACACTGGCACAGCAGAGATGCTGAAAAGTCCTTGACTGTCCTGGCAGCAACTGTAAACATCAGTGTGTCACCAGCCTGTTCCTCAAAGGCTGACAAAACCAGAACACAGCCTTACACTAGGAACTATGAAGAAAGTTAACTCTGTCTCAGCTGGAACCAGGATGTTTGGCCATTTCAGCTCTTTTTCTAGAACTGGTGCATTTTGGCGTTCAGGTTTTGTTTTGATTCTTACCAGCGATTTTCTTAGTGTATAAAAAATCAGCCTGTGTCTCAAAAAAAGAACTCTTTCTGTTCCCTTTTTATCTCTGGTTTTGAATTTCTGTGATTTCATGGCAAGAAGATGCTCTATAATGGAGAGTTCGGTAGAATTTCTATTCCTAGTGTTGCTGTCCATGGGCCCATGATTTAGCATCCAGGGCTCAGACCGAGCCCTGAGCCATGTTAATGCTTCCAGCTTCCCATGTCTGTTCCAATTCCAGCCTGTCAGGGTTTGCACATCAATAGTGAAGTGCCATTGTGTCCTTCCATGAACGTACAGAAGTTCATAGGAGGCATCCAGGTTCCTCTTTTCCTCTCTCCTGCCCTCCCATCGTTTCCCTTCTAATAATGATCTCCAGAGTGGAACAGAGCAGGAAGGACAGGTTAAAGTTGGGTGTATTTAATGAATTTCAATAGTCAGTAAATTTAGGTACAAAGTGGGCTTATTTTTATTTAAACAGACACCAATCTTAAGCACAGTTTAGCAAATGCTTAATACTAAATGCATACATAGCATAAGAATTCTATATAGGCTGCAGACAAACACTAACGTGTTGCATAGCTTGTTTACATCTGCATATTTCAGCTCATGCTGACCCCTGTGGTTTAATTTGGGAAATCAGCTTATTTGTTCCCTGATGCAACTGTTGAGCATATGATGTCTGTGCTTGCATTTTTCCTGCTATTTGCTCAGTGCAGAAATTGTGAGGCAGTTCTTTGTATACATGCAGGTACATAAATGTAAATAAAAAGTAATCCACTCACTTTGTAAAAAAAAATAGAAATCATTGAATTAATTGGACAGTGCGGGTGCCAAAGTGCAGCAAACTGTTTGGTCACAAATATTTCTAATGCTTTGTTGCTGCTGGATTGAAACATAAAAATAAATTCTCTTGAGGTTTTTCGTGATGTTCCCAGAGGGTTTTTAGGGTTTTGGTGTAACTGGACTTCAGCACTGAGCTTTGGCACATTATAAATGGAATATTTGTTTTCAAGTATTTATTATTAATATTTTACCCTTTCTAGATGTCTGTGTGCCCCGTACTTACAATTGCTTTGCTGATATTTGAAGAGTTAGAATAAACACAATGGTCAAAGATATTGTGTTTGCAAAATAACTTTACTTTCATGTTCGTTCTGCTTTAATCACTAAATTTTGCAGTCAAAAGAAAACCATTACTGTGATTTTTTTCAGTACATCTCTGACTGAGATTGAGGAATGTATTTTTAGTGCTGTAGACGGGTTTTTTCCCCACTAAGTCTTGTGTGACTAATGACAGGGGATATCCCTGTAATTTTCTCCTTGCAATGTTTGCTGAAACATGACCCAGATAAACATAAAAATTATCGGTTGGAATTGAATATTCTATTATCATTTCAAGTTCTATTTTAACTGTTCTTAATGAGAAATCACCTTAGATATTCTTCTGCACTATATGTATAATTACAAAACCGTGATCTAAAATTGTGTTATTGTCACTTTCACAGATTTCCTAATACTTCTAATTGTTAATTTTTTCTGAGCACCACTGTCAGTAGGTACNGCCAAAGTGCAGCAAACTGTTTGGTCACAAATATTTCTAATGCTTTGTTGCTGCTGGATTGAAACATAAAAATAAATTCTCTTGAGGTTTTTCGTGATGTTCCCAGAGGGTTTTTAGGGTTTTGGTGTAACTGGACTTCAGCACTGAGCTTTGGCACATTATAAATGGAATATTTGTTTTCAAGTATTTATTATTAATATTTTACCCTTTCTAGATGTCTGTGTGCCCCGTACTTACAATTGCTTTGCTGATATTTGAAGAGTTAGAATAAACACAATGGTCAAAGATATTGTGTTTGCAAAATAACTTTACTTTCATGTTCGTTCTGCTTTAATCACTAAATTTTGCAGTCAAAAGAAAACCATTACTGTGATTTTTTTCAGTACATCTCTGACTGAGATTGAGGAATGTATTTTTAGTGCTGTAGACGGGTTTTTTCCCCACTAAGTCTTGTGTGACTAATGACAGGGGATATCCCTGTAATTTTCTCCTTGCAATGTTTGCTGAAACATGACCCAGATAAACATAAAAATTATCGGTTGGAATTGAATATTCTATTATCATTTCAAGTTCTATTTTAACTGTTCTTAATGAGAAATCACCTTAGATATTCTTCTGCACTATGGGTATAATTACAAAACCGTGATCTAAAATTGTGTTATTGTCACTTTCACAGATTTCCTAATACTTCTAATTGTTAATTTTTTCTGAGCACCACTGTCAGTAGGTACAAATAATTCACGTGAGGGGAAAGAGGTTTCTTTTGGCTACCTTTTGTTAAAAAAACATATTTCACCTCGCTCCGTTCTCACTCGGGGATATTCGGATACTGTACTCACGGTTGCTGTTCTAATGTAACACAGCTTTAATTTCCCCTGCAGTCATTTTGGAGATAAGGTAAACCAGTTCACTAGATTGAAAAGCCTGGTAGATTGGCCTGTTTTTCTTTGTGCATGCACTATATATATATATATATGGATATACTGAATGTGAGAGGCCCCTTTCCTGCTTAAACACTCTCTTGCCTGCTGCCCATCAAGTGGAGTACGGTGGCATCAGCTGCTTTGAGGAATAATACGAGCGGTTCCTTTAGGAGGAAAACACAGGGGATGAACGCACGGCAAGAGCGCGCTGACCTTCTAGTAGCCTTTACCACCAAATTTAGAGCAGCCCCACTGTGCTTCTGCAGCACTTGAAAGCTGCGAGCGGCCGTTCCACTCGGAGTTGCTCTGCGGTTTAAAGGTTGACCTCCTCCTGCTCCGTTTCTTCTGTGGCGGGTGGCTCCCAGGGAGCTGGTTTGCAGCGTTTGGCTCTCACCACAGGCAAACATATTAAAGGAGACAAGGGGGTTTTGTTATGGCTGTTAAATAGAATTATACGGAGCACAGCTCAATAAAATAAAGGGCAAAAGAGGAAGTGAGGAGGGCGGGAGAGGCACGTACAATGGAATGAGTGGCTTCCTTCCCTGTGAAAGGAAGAGAGGAGGTGAATGCTCTCAAACTATCAGCTCACAATGCACTCCTGAAGGAAAGTGGGTTGCCTCAGAAAACTACTTGTCATTATGGTTACCACTAGGCACAGCTTCTTCTTCTTCTTCAAAAAAAAATAGATATGATCATGCAATGACACTTGGAACTCCATACTTTTTTTTTCTTAACTTTTTTTTTTCTTGTTGAGGAGAGGAATAACAGCATTATTGTTAATTCTTGGCTATGTTTCTTTTGTATTTTCTGTTACTGTTTTGTAGTATGCTAGAGCAGTTCCTTTCTTCCCTGAAGGATAAACTCTACATGAACAGGTCATGTACAATAACTCATTCCTATTTGTTTTTCTGATTACCCACTCTGTAGAAGTGGCTGAGACAAGGAAAACACTGATGCCCTTCACATGTCTCATTATGCCTTCAAATATCTTTGAATGTAACGAGATCCTTGTGTAAGAGAAATTGTGATTCTTATGAGTATCATTGCTTTTATATTTTTATTTTTAAGCGAGTCTGTTCATTAGATCAAGCAGCTCCATTCAGTAATGAGTTATTAACTCAAGTTAATAAGAGATGAAAGACATTATTATTTTTTTCAGATCAGTCAAGACTACATGGATCAAAAATACCTGCTGAGATGGAGCCACAGGCAGTGACAAATGTCATTGTGTGCAGATGGGTGTTACTGGCTGTAAGTATCCATGCACATAGGTACTGACAGGGGTTCATGTCTTGCAACAGGTATCAACACCTGTTGGTATCACCAGATATCAATATGCATCAATGTCTGTTGGTGCCAATAGATACTGATGGAGTGTTAATCTCAAACTACATTGTGAGCCTGGAATGAGAACTCAAGACTTTTTTCTTTTTTTAATCAACACATCCAATGTTTTGAGTGTTTATCTCCTAGAAATTAATAATAAGTCAATAATTTGCGAGTTGCTGCTTTAGGTTAAGATCCCGTAGAGGTGAAATGGGTGCAAAGCAAGGGCTCTGAGTTTTCACCAGGGAGTGTATGAAAGCACTGTGCAGAAACATGTGGCCTGGGATGCATCTTGCCTAGGTCACTAGTAGGAACATCTAGACTCCCTTTAAGATGTGCCTGTCTCTGTCTCTTGATTACAGCCTGCTGTAACAGGATGACAGGGGTAATGATCTGAAGTCTGTTTCTGAATGCAAAGATCAATATTGCTATATCTGCAGGGACCAAATTTTGCGTTGGGAAGATGTGATAACTGGGCTGTGTACCTTGCAAAAAAGACTCTGCTATTTTGAAAATCATGTTTGGTTTGGAGTCCCAGTTTATCAGCTTGTGAAATGAATGCTGGCTTGGCATGCATCAGGAAGTATAACCAGATAATCCTGAATTTCAGATATCTGAAAGATGGTGGCATACCTTGCTGGGGAGCACAAGGGGTTAATGAATGCAGTAGTGTCTTGAAAAGGAAAGAGCACTTTATAAAAAAATTAGACCGCTATCTGGTATTTATGCAGTTACAGTACCTGGCATAGTAAGAAATGTCTTTTGATCTTAACATGCTTCAGAAGTGATAGCTACTGGACCCTGTCTGGTGCAGCTTTCTGTAACTGAAAAGGTACATGGAAGAGTGGGGTCAGAGAAAAAATAAAATAGTGTGGATAGTGGATGTGTGTGCACACATATGCAGATGCATTAAAGCACACTGGTTTCAAAGTCTTGTCTGGAATAGCTATTTCTTCGAAAAGAAAGATGTACTTCATCTCTACCAGAAGGGTTAGAAATTGGCATCATTCATCCACATGCTAATCACTGCACTGAATAGTTTACTCTTCAGACTTAGCTATTATATATTACATTTTTAATTCTTGCAGCTATCACCATATTTTTTTATAACTTCCAACAAATAACCCTGGGATGTTGTGTTCTATTTTTTTTAATACCGTATAATCTGCCTTTGTGTGTGTTATAGTGTTCATCTAAACCATTAGAGTCTTCAAGATCCATGACAATTGGGCTGTTTTCTGGCTGTTAAGAGTTTGGAAGGATCAATATTCAATTCAAATTTGTCTCCAAGTTATATGGTAATCATCTATTTTATGCTCAATATTTAGATAGATGGTTGAGTCAATAAGATCTGTACTTGCTCTCATAAATACAGGTTTTACAGAATTAAAACATTGCTCAAGCTTGCAATTTAATTGAAGGAATCTGAAATGGGATAGGCTGACTTGTGGCTTTTTATTGATTTTGATAACATATATAAATACATGGCAAACATATGTCTCAATTAAAAGATCCTAAAGCTTTTTCTAAGATACTGCCCCTTATATTTTTATTTTTTTTTTTATTTTATCTTTTTCTTTGTATCTTTCCTCCTTTCCTCCCTGGGAAGGTTAGCATCCCTGTTTTTGTATCAGTCAATATGCTTCCTTCTTTGTAATATTGTTCAATTTCTTGAGCTGTCTGGGAGGTGTTTATGCCTGTCACTTGTCCACGGTCTCAAAGCTGGACTTGGTTGTTTGACCATGTGTTTTGTTTGTCATAGCAAAGAGTTAATTTTTGCTCAAAGTACTTAAAAAAAATAGCAGAAAAAAATGTACAAATGTTTCTAATAGGGATCTGTTTACTAATACTTAAAAGAACAGATGTTGTTCCCTTTGGAGTTCACTTCTCAGCATGCTGAATTCTTCACTCCCACCTTAGCACAAAAGAGGAGGGAACCGAGGTGAGAAAGCAAAACAAAGCCCTTTGATGTAGATAAAAACACAGCCACTGAAGCATAGAGGGAGAGAGAGTAGCAGAATACAGATTGACTCATTCCTTTCTCACCTACCCTCTCTTCCCCCCAAAAGAATGAGTTTGTGAGACATGTTAAGTTTCCCAATGCATTCAATAAGAGGGAAGGACCCGGTGGCAGGTTAGTGACGCAGCTCTCATGATTTCTGACACGAAGCTAACCCTGCAAGAACAGCTTTCGGCTTGAAAAAAAGGAGAGATTCAAGGAAGCTGCAAGATTTCAGAAATGATGGTAGAAAGTTTGCTATTAGTGCTCAGAAGCCACAGTAGGTGACAGCTGTATAAAATGTTATGGGATGTAATGATAGGGATTTAGGAGTTATTTTATGTTGGTATTTTATTTTTCAAATAATTAAAAAGAGGCTGTTGAAGAGAGGAGATTATGAGAGATCTTTTATGATTCTAACTGGAATTCTGTATGGGCAAAACAGACTTGTGGTTTTCCCAGATGATATTAAGTCTTGCTTATAAAAAAAAATGGGAAGAAAGCATTGTTTTATATTTTTTTTCTTCATGTATTTATCTTAAGTATGTTTGTTACCATTCAGTGGAACAATGAATGATTACTTGGTGTAAAATCCTTTTTTTTCCTCTGTCACTTATAAATGGGTTTATAATATGAAACAGGGTCATTTATGTAAGTAATAACTTTGTGGGGAAATGAAAGGATGTGTAGAGGGTGCTATGGATTTTTTTTTCCTGTAATTGTAAATGTTTTTTTTTTAGAATTGTTACTTTTCATCAAGTGATGTCTTTGCAAGTGAACACTGACAGTGGAAAAGAAGCTCGCAATGAGATTACGAGCATGAGTTGTTGTTTTTTCCCCCAGAAACTATTTTGAATAATGTATTGTACAAAAAAAGGGCAATTTATTTTGAAAGAAAATACAAATGATTAAGTGAATAAGATAAAGTATTCATTCCGTGTCATCTGTGTTTGATCAGTGGGAAGAATCTAATCTGAATATTTTTCCTTAAATGTGAATTTGATTTGATTATAGGGAAGCTAACCATTTGAATAAAAGATAATTGCATCTGATATGCATGGGTTTTGCTTTGTTGCGGTTTATCTTTGCAGTTATCTGGACAAGAACACAATCTGCGCAGTAGATCAATAGGCATTTAAGGGGCTTGCATCTCCAGAACAGCTTTAACAGACCCAAAACTATGTGCCAAAATGTGTGCAATAGTGTTTCTAGAAACAGCAACCTAATTGTGTTTCCTAAAGTAGGCAGCTGTTGCCCAAACTTCCTTACCAATGTAGAAACACCAATAACCATAGAAGAAACCTCCAATATTATATCTGTTGAATTGCTTCTTGGAGAACATCTTGATTTCCGTTCATGCGAAGGGAGCCTTGGGCTACTTGATTCTCAGTTTGGGTGCATGGTGGCATGGGGTTGACATTACAGTCAAAATATTTCAATTTTCTATTGTAAAACTAGAACAAAACCAAATATTACCTCCCATTACAAACAGATGTTCATATTAGCCAAATGTAGTTAACTGCTGAGAACATTTTAGGGTCGTAAAATTATCAAAAGAATTGTTAATTATTTCCTTTATCTTTCTGTGTCATTACTTAATAATTCTACCATAAAAGTCCTGGTAATAAGCTACGCTATAGGGCAAATACAATATTTTCCCTGTAACATTGTTAGAATACTTGTTAGCTCCACTTTCTAATAGATTCAGTACAAAGAGCCTTTTTTGGCTCAGCTGTGCATATCTTAGCATGCATCTGAAACAGAGACGCAAACATTTATAATGATGAGAGCAAAAATATTGAAATAGTACTTAAAAACTGACTCAAGGCTTTTTCTAATGTTTTTCACTTTCATTTGTCAAATACAATGTGTTCTGCTCTGTATGAGAGTTTGACTGTGTTTGTCATAAAATTTCAGGAATGGTGCAAAGTCAGTATTATCCCTGTTTTCCAAGGGAGAAACTATGCACAAGGAGTTGACTGGACAAGAAGATTGACCAAAAAGGGTTAGGAGAGATAGACTTTGCATTGCCTTACATAAGAATAATTCTTTTCATGTTCCATGTGACTTCATAATGGAGATACTGGGAGCAGAAGGAAGAACTGATTTTGTGGAGGATTTAAAAGCTTGTTTTTGTTTGAATGGGGAGAGAAATTCCAAAATATTATAGCCATCTACAAAGGAATTTCATTTCATGTCCTTTGAGATATGTTTGCTTTTAAAAACTATGTCTCTGTAAGATGTAACTATTTCAACTGTTTTTTATCTTGTGCAATATACACTAATAATAGATGTTAAGTAAGATGTGGGTTTGAAATGAAAACTTTGAAACATCTCATGTTGCTGACATCAAAATGTCCTCAAAGGTGTCATGACGCACTTTCTGCTCGTGGAGGGGCCACAAAGATAATTAAGGGACTGGAGCACCCCTCACCTGCGAAAAGGCTGAGAGACCTGGGCTTGTTCAGGCTGGAGAAGAAAAGATAAAAACCTTTAGAAAGCTTTCTCCAAATTTTATTTCCTCTGCTGCTTTTCTCCATTGCTACCAATCTTCTTTCCTCATCACATCTGAGCTATCAAGTCCTCTCTTTCCAATATATTTAATTTATACCTTTCTAATGTAGCCTTACTGAAGACATACAAATGACCCAAAGAGAGGACGCAAAGAAAACTAACTACTGTGTCTGTACCCTTTGCACTACCCGTATATTTATCTCAATTGCCTTCTTCATCTATTTCTATTATCAGTTTTGTGAGCCAATATAATTCATCTTTTACACATTGCCTGCTGTACTGAGGTCTGGTTTATTTTGCTAGCCACTGTTGCAATAAACAAAATACGTAATATTAGCTGTGGGTGAGCGCTCTTCTGATGGGGAGAAAATTGCGCTGGATTGTTACAGAAACCTGAAGCAAAGTTGCTGTACAATTTCGGATTTCTGAAGGAAGGGCAATTGTCTGCCTCACTCTTATACAATAATTTTCACACCTCTGTAAGGTTTATTATGCTTAGTTCTATAAAGTGACTTTTCTAATAGTGATTATTCCCGTCTTTATGGCTAAATGTTGACATCTCTACTGTTCTACCTGTTTTCTGTCCATGTTAAAAACAGTGCCTTGAGACCCTGCTGATTTGAAACAGGGGAATGCTTACTGAGTGCTGTTTTCTCCTTTGGTTCCCGTGAGCCAGCTTATTAGCTGCTGACAGCCTTTATTGAATCAGCATGTGGCTGGAATCCAGAAATGAATTACAATGTAAGATCAGAGTTATGGTCTCAGAGAAAAAACAATGTTAGTGCATTGACAGCTGTGATCAAAGCTGTTCCTAGTTCTCTCAGAGGTAGAAATCCCTAGGTGGCAATCAAAGGTTTCATGGGTAGGAATTACAGACAGAATTCATAATAGGCTCCAGCCAAAGTAAAAAAAGTCAAAAGCTACTACAAGGAGAATACTCTCTTGGTTAAGAACTGGCAGGCTAATTTAAAATATCTCCTCCCTCAAACAACCTAACCTCATGGTGAAAGTCCAGAAAAAAATTATATTACAAATAAAATCTACCTAAACATGACATATTTGTGAAGTCAAGGTAAGTCAAGGCTCAGATGCAAAATTGATTTATTTGTTACAGTTTGATCATAAACCACAGCATCATACCATCCATCAGCTCGTATATGATAACTGTAAATGCAAAATTCCGCAATGTGCCATAATCCTTTTTTGTTGCATGAAAAATTAGGTAGCATTGCTTTGACACAAGCTAAGAGCAGAAAAACAGGTAGTTACACGGTACAATTAATGTGAGAAAACTTGTAAAGCAGCAGTTAAGTGTTCATCTTTACCCACAGTGCCTTAGTTTTCTGTCTGTTTGAGGGGGTAATAATACTTCAAATTTCTCAGAAGAACTGTTTTAAAATGTCTGAAAATATGTTGAAAGTCTTGTGAGTGGAGATAAGAACAGAGAGGTCACTCACCAGTTACCATCATGGGCAAAACAGACTGAATTTGGGGAAAAATTAATTTAATTTCTTAGCAATCAAATCAGAGCAGGATAACGAGAAATAAAAATGAAATCTTAAAACGCCTTCCCCCCACCCCT
Source organism: Syrrhaptes paradoxus (assembly GCA_013400615.1). Taxonomy (NCBI): domain Eukaryota; kingdom Metazoa; phylum Chordata; class Aves; order Pterocliformes; family Pteroclidae; genus Syrrhaptes; species Syrrhaptes paradoxus. The sequence goes on from VZTO01007642.1 coordinate 15,021, forward strand.
TCTTTTTTCCTGACCTTATCTTCACTCCCAAATTCTCTATCTCCTCCTCACCAGGTGGCACAGGGGATGGGGAGCGGGAGTTCATCACACGTGGTTTCTGCTGCTCCTTCCTCCTCAGGGGAGGGCTCCTCACACTCACCCCCTGCTCCAGCCTGAGTTTCATCCCATTGGAGACAGTAGCTGGTAGTCATTAGTAGGTTTTAGTTGCTTATTTTATGGAGTATATATAGAGGCGTTTTAACTGGTTATTACTCAAAATTGAATTTAATGTCTCTGTATTAACTGTAAGCCCTTGATCCTTCAAAGACAATCATGCCCCTACTTGCATGAACAGGGAATAATTTCAGTAATGCTGTTGGAACTCTTCTGATTGTGGAGATTATGATTCTGAAAGTACTTTTCAGTTGTTTTTTTTTTTTTTCTAAAAGTACTTTTCAGGAGCTGCTTAGTTGAGATTTTGCAATTAAAACTGTGCTAATAGGGGAACTGCAGGAAGATGCGTGTTAAATTGTGCTTCTCAGTAAAAGAATATCAATGTGAAGACTCAAATTTTATTTTGTTTTGTGCTTTAACTTCACTTCATATAAACAGATACATGTATAGAGACAAGTGATCTATATATATGGCCCAAAGGCTAGATTATGTGAATAATGATTTATTTTCTCTCTGGTATGTGTGTTCTTCAGAAGTGGCTTTGTTCTTTGACAGTAAACTAGCCTGAGTGCTCCATAGCCTCTAAGTATATTAATTTTGTCTTCCCATCAGTTTCTCTTCAGTATGGTAATATTTCTAAACTGATTCTTGTGGAAAGTAGACTTCATATATGGAGCCGTTGTGTTGCACAAAAACATTAACGTGAGATAAACCCTTGCCTGTTTAGTAATTTCCTATTTAAAAAATGAGAAAATACTCAAATATATTAAAAAATAATTGGGTTTTGTATCGGTGAAAGGAATGTGTTCTTTTTAGCTAATTACATAATTTTTAAAACCAAACATCGGTATTACACAGTGTATGTTTCCATGGCATTTTTTAATCCAAAAAATAGTCACTTTTTTCATTCCCTGAGCCAACCAGAAAGTACATAGTTGTAGTTAACAGCACGCTAGTTTAAGTGATTGAAACCTTATTGCATTTTTATGAGGTGGAGAAGAAAAAAAAAGAAAATTAAAAAGAAGAGTCAATGCTCAGAAAATGTCAGCTACCAGCTGCATGAGATTAAGAAGCTGCCTCACTCCTGAAGAATTTATTTCACTACTGCTTATTACGGGGTTTCTCCTTCCCAATGTCTGGCACCAGCTGTTGTCTCGAACGGAACATGGGAGTGATGAACTATTGCTGTGGGCAGATGAGGTGACTTTGAGGCAGGATCTGATCTGCCTCCTTCAGCCCTTGAGTCGACTCATCAAGGATGTTGTTTTGTGCAGAATAAGCAGAACTCCAACCTGTAGTTTCCAAATGATCTAGAATTTCTGGATTCCGATTAAGCACGCCACACCCAACTAAGAGTCTTTGAAAACATTGATGTTATGGTGTTTATAAAATAAGATTGTATCAGCCTCATACTGCTTTGGCACTCTTTACTGTTGTTGAACACAAGGATCTATAACCTGTTTGTAACTATATAGAGAATGTCACAGTGGGCCACAATCTGCCATTGAAAGCTCGGGGAATTGCAGGGGTTCAGTACCTAAGAATTTGGCCTGGCTGAATAGCAATTACATGTTATGGTAAATTGCTTGAAAATTTGAGTTTAAATTAGAAAACAGCTCCTGAGGTGGGGGGTTATTTTCCAATAGCACATCTAATTAACAAACGACTCAATATGTTGAACAATAGTTTATTGAATCTTGTGACTTTCCAAGTTTATGTAGTGGAACTAATCACAGACCGATTATATAACCAGAACTATTTGTTTAATAAAGGATTTTGTATTTAATTTCTCAGATATTGCTTTAGAAGTTAGCTACATTTATTCCATTGCTCCTGGTAGGATTGCTTGAAATCTCCATGCAATTCTGAAACAAGAGCAAGATTTATAATAGGAGTTGATTACATTTTTATAATGCAGATTCTAATTGCTTCCATTAATAATTTGAGTTGCCACCCTGTTTTCAGGATGACTGAAGAACAGTTTGTTTTAATAAGGAGACCACTGGGACTCAGGAAATTTGGATGCTCTGCACAGACTCTGCCTGACTGTGCGAATGATCGGTGTCCTGTGCACTTCATTCTTTCTCTGTGTTAACGGTGGTTTTTCCCTGCAACACACCAGGTGGATGGAGAACCCTAAATAAAGGCAAGTATTTTGATTATGTGATTCTATACCTAGAATCTTGTCTTATTCTCTTTCACAATGGATGGTTATCTTTCCGAGACGTCACCCAGCAATAAATCCTGATGAAAGTACACCCACCCAGAAGATTTGGTCTGGCAACATCGTACAGGGTAATGTGTGACTTGAGTACCGAGGAGCTGAGGAGACCACCGCAGCCGATGAGTATACCTAGGATACCACTTTAACCAGTGAGGGCCATTATGACCATATATGACCACGACCCCAGTCTGACTTGGATATAAATGGAGTCCTGCCACTTTTGAGTCCTTCTTGGAGCAGCAGGTCTGCAACGAGATCCTCCCCATGGAAAGGAACACCAACCACAGAAACTCCTAGAGACTGAGAGCCTCACTTTAATGGGTGAGTGAATGCACGCTATGGGATTCTCTCCCAGCAAACCCTAAAATTTAGATAACCCTTGTAGTAATAGTTGCTTCTGCTTAGTGGTTTCATTACCCCGTAAACCAGCTCTGGTGACATCTGAACCTATAAACTGTACAAAATATTTTTTGCACATATATACTCCTTTAGATATAAACTGTTGAACAAGTCTGGGACTAGGACTGCATCCAGCCACACCTAGAATCCTCTCTGAGAAGGAGTTTCGAAAGTAACGAAGTCCCTTCCAAACCTTGTGAGTCCATGGGAAAGTCTCCCTAGCAGTTTATAATCCTGTTAAACCACCGTTACATTTCACTCTTGAGCCTTGTTCAAGAAAACATATTGTTGCCTTTCTCCAACAAGTGAAGTGCTTAGCTTACACTATGTCCTCCTGTCACAAATTCGCACAGTCTCGGTCCATGACAAAGCCCGTCAGCATTAGCAAGGGACAGCTCATTATATCACGAATATTGAAGCACACAGTGCACAGTGCTTAAAAACCCATCACTTGCTACACAATGATGCGGTCTCTAAAATTAAGCTGTTTAATTTTTTCTAGGAATGAAAAGCTGATTTAACAATTCATTGGATTGAATAGCCCTGCAATTTCTTCTTTATTGGACTGGATCTTTTTAGACAGTAAGAGCTAATTATGAATGCAAGTCATTTTGAACCTGGCATTAAGATGAGTAACAAAAAAACCAGGTCTATGCTAAGTTTTTTCCTTAATAAAGTGGCTAAACTGACCTGTTATTTGTCAAAACAAAATGATGTAGAAGTGGTGAAAGCAAAACTTCCGATGTACTGAATAAAAAATTTTGAGAAAGATACCTTTTATATATAACCTCCCAAATTATTGAATATAGAATGATCTATGAGTATAGTCGAACATTTTTATTTCTCAGTCCTTTAACGTGCTGTAAGAAGCTGACTTCCACATAGTAGGTGCTGAGTTGTGTTGCCTACTGAAACCTTACACACTGCTCATGGGGCCCAGCAAAATCACAACCAGCATGAGTCAACCTAGTAGCATGTTGGGGAAGGTGAGGGGGGTCTCACAGCTGAATGTGGAACCCAAAGCTAACAGGGAACCTTCTTATCCTTTAGATGGGTTTTAAAATTATTATTGTTTTACTTTATTGTGAATCTTTTAGCAACCTGTATTTATATTGTAGAGAACTGTATTGCAGAGGGGAAGAGAGAGGGACTTTATCTAGAGCAAAGTACCAGGCAGGTACCCAAAATCCTCAAGCACATAAAAAATACATAGATTAGGACTTCTAAACCTGTATCCTTTTCTAAAGTCTGTCTCCATCTGTTGCAGAGAGAAACTCTTGCTCTCTCTTGATTTCTGACTTTCTCTCCTATGTTTCATGCCCAAGCACCAAGAGAGACAGTGTGTAGCGTCAGAGTAAGGACCACATGTTTTAGTGTAAGGAGAGAATCTGATGGTCAAGTAATGATGTGAATAGGACTTGTGTACTTGAACTAAGCAGACTTTTAAACTCGGTGACATTATTGAAATCACAATGCCTTCGACAGAAGGTACAGGCGTAGGCTTTGCCTCTTTCTCCTAGCTTGATCTATCTTCCATAAACATAGAGAGATTTTCAAGTGTTCATATGAAACAGAATTTTGGATTGCTGAGAATTTGCTTGCTTATGTCACTCAATACTTCAATTTAAGTTTTCTTTAGGCTTTACTGATTAGAAGTCTGCTCTCAATATGGAAAATGTAAAAGGATCAGAAGAATCAAGAAGAGAACCAACTGATTTAGATGTCACACAATGAGTTGACAGAAAATTCAACCCCTGGGAAGATTACAGCTTAGTCCATCATAATAATTAATTAATACTGAGCACCCATGGTATACAAACATATGCGAGGAAGGTATTTTAATGTTTGTGAGATGTATGTGTAATTCAGTATAGGTCACTTGGACTGCCAATAGACATTAAACAAGGTTTCCCCTTCAAGGTTAAGCAAAACAAACACAAAAATTCAAGGAAAGAGCAGAGAATAAGAATATTTTTTCTGCATTCACAGTG
>VZTO01007643.1:4209-31874 GCA_013400615.1 Syrrhaptes paradoxus
AAAAACAAGAACACAATCTATCCATCAAAGCGGTGAATGTTTTCCTTTGCTCATTTTAGGCTTTGCTTTTCCCTGAGAGACACACAATTTTTGCTCTAGAGATCTACCATTCTGTTTCTTGTGATGAGTGTAAAGGGCACAAATCCTAAAGGCACAAGACTCTGAATGCCTGGGGATACTTTCATGGAATGTAGAAGGTATAAATCCGCAGTTCTAATTTCATGCTGCAGCGAGTCAGTTGTATCGTGTGGGGAGCCTCCCTTTGCTTCTCACCTCGTCTAAGGTGCACGATGCGCTCCCTGCATTCAAGCTGTATGTATAAGCAATGAAATATTTACCAGACCAGATTGAATAAACAACTGTTTTTTCCTAGCCCTGGGGCTAGAGCACTCACTGGAGGGGAAGCAGATGCCATTTGCCATGCTGAACCCAGCAGAGGAATTTCAAACCAAGTTTCTTGTGTCTAAGAAGAGCAAGATCACCAAGGGCTGGACTTCAGATTTATGACTCTCTTCCAAGTCTCTTTGGGAACACACCTCTCTTCTTGTCTCCTTCTCCTTCAAAAATAAAGACAGATAAATTTCAGGAATGCTGAAGGGACTATTTTAATATTTCTGACACTTTAAAAATAGTAAACTAAAATATGCATGCTTAAATCAAAACAGCGGTTAGTTGTGTGGTCTGAAACAGCTACATTTTATGGAGGATAAATAAATCCTTGAGAAATTCCTTGCTTCTTCCCCTTCCAAAAACTGTGGTCTACTGATATCTTCCTGAAGAGAGTCATAATGTTGATCCCTTTTGGATAATGCCATGGGACACCTTACGAGGAAAAATATATCTGCATGTACAGTTAGATAGTTAATGCATGTTTACTGGCACATAAAAATAAAACAATGTTGATCAGTAAAGGGTTTTTATTTGTTCATTTTCCCATTTTTTTTTTTTTAAACAATGTTTGACATGTAGGAATTATGTCACTGCTGAAGCTGGGGATGGGGTTTCACATCTGACGGGTAGATCCTCAGATGTTATAACAGGGATAGTATGTGGAAAGAGCATCTTTATTTTACAAACGGCTTTTGGAGTCCAGCTTTTAGCATGTGTCTGTACTGCTGCCATCTACTGAAAAAAACAGGTCATTCCTGTTTAGGATCACCAGTAATCCAGCAAGCAAACTACCACTGCCCGTGCACGTGGCTGTTTGAATTACAACTCTTTTTTCTCAGATGCCACATATGTGAAGTTAACTGGGTGTCTCTACTAGCCACTCACTTCTTATAAAGCCAGCCTGGCAAGCACGTTCTTGGAGACACCTCTATGCTGCCACCAAGTGAAGCTCAACAGGTGATAACCTCAGCATCTGCCTCTGGGAGAATCTGAAATTATAGAAGTTTATTGCATTTCATTTATCATGTCGTGCTTGTTAGCATGCTGTTTTATAGGTACTTTGCTCTGCAGTGTAACCATTTTAGTGTGCAAAGTCTATGTTTTTAGTTTAATTTGCAACAGATATGATATAAAGATAAACGAGATGGTGTTTCTTACCCACCAACTGGAATTGGCCCCAGCAGTTTGCTAGCCATCAATCACAACAGGGATGGAAGACCTTCTGCAACACACATTAAGAACTCCTTATTTGCTAAGACAAAAATGGAGTAAAGAGAAATCACTACACACAGTCTCGCTCAGCTCTATATTTTATGGATTACAACTATGCACAGATTTCATATCCCAGAAAATTACTATGGAGAAAAAAAACTGATTCGGTGCACAGCGTATGTGTTTGCATTATCTCTCTTAAAAGTGCTCTCGTGGTTTGTAATTATAATACATGGGTATGGTTTGACCAAGGCTCAGTTTAATTTTAGCTAAATTTTGACACTTAGATGAGATGCTTAAGCATTTTCCTTCTCTCAGGAGAAAGATCGGGTCCCCTCTAGCAGTATCTAATAACACAAACACAGTTTAGATCTCTAACTAGACGTGCATGTACAGCAACCATCCTCTTCTCTCGGGTGCTTCAACGATGTATCTCAAATTGCAGGAAATTAAAATGTCTGTGAGACCAACAGGTGACACAGAAGAAAAGACCTGGAAAACTTGATGGAAACCAGGAGAACTCCATCCATAAGTGTGTCATGTTTTTCTTTGTCAGCATGTCCCTTTTCACCTCTATATGAAACCTGATGTTTTCTTGGACTGCCAGTCATAGAATCACAGAATCATAGAATCGTTTGAGTTGGAAAGGACCTTCATAAGTTGTCTACTCCAAACACCCCTGCAATGAGCAGGGACATCTTCAACTAGATCAGCTCTCTCAGAGCTCCGTCCAATCTGACCTTGAATGTATCCAGGGATGAAGCACCTACCACCTCTCTGAGCAACCTGTTCCAGTGTTTCACCACCTTAATCATGAAAAGTTTCTTCCTTATATCTGGTCTGAAACTACCTTCTTTTGGGTTAAAACCAGTACTCCTTGTCCTATTGCATCAAGCCCTACTAAGAATTTTATCCCTATCTTTCTTATAAGCCCCCTTAAGTACTGAAAGGCCGCAGTAAGGTCTCCCCATAGCCTCCTTTTCTCCAGGATGAACAAACCCAACTCTCTCAGCCTTTCTTCATAGCAGAGGTGTTCCATTCTGTCCTGGTTTCTGCTGAGAGAGAGTTCACTCTCTTCCCATCGGCTGGTGTGAGGCTGTGTTTGGGTTTGTGCTGAGGAGAAGCTGATCACACACTGATGGGCAGAGCTGCTGCCAGGACACTCAAGGACTTTCCAGCTTCTCTGCTGGGCCCGTGTCTGCAGGGGCAGGAGAAGCTGGGAGGGAGCACAGCCCCAGTGACCAGCCCAGGATTCGACCTCAGGTTTNACTGTGTATCAGTCATTTGTGTATTTGTATATGTTACTGTTGGTATTATTATAATTACTATTGTTAATATTATTATAGTTCAGTTATTAAATTGTTCTTACCTCAACACAGGAGTCTTTGCTTTATCCCTACAATTCTCTTCCCCATCCCCAGGATGGGGGAGGGGAAGCGAGCAGTTGTTGCTAGCCAGGGTCAAAACTACAACACATCCCTCTGACCATTTTTGTGGCCCTCCTCTGGACCTGCTCCAACAGGTCCATGTCTTTCTTGTGCTGAGGACTCCAGAGCTGGATGGAGTGTTCCAGGTGGGGTCTCAGGGGAGAGGAGTAGAGGGGGAGAATCACCTCCCTCGACCTGCTGGATACCTTCTTTTGATACAGCCCTGGATGCAGCTGGTTTTCTGGGCAGCAAGCACACATTGCCAGGTCATGTCCAGCTTTTCATCCATCAGTACCCCCAAGCCCTTCTCCACAGAGCTACTTTCAATCCCTTCATGCCCCAGCCTGCAATTGATACTCAGGGTTTCCCTGACCCGTGTGCATAACCTCGAACTTGACCTTGTTGAACCTCATGAAGTTCACATGGGCCCACCTCTTGAGCTTATCCAGGTCCCTCTGGATGGCATCCCATCCCTCAGGTCATCAACCCCACCACTCAGCTCAGTGTCATCTGCAGATTTGTTGAGGTTGCACTTGATCCCACTGTCTATAATATTGATGAAGATATTAAAGAGTGCTGGCCCCCGTATGGACCCCTGAGGTTCACTGCTTGTCAGTGATCTCTGTCTGGATTTTGAGCCATTGACCACTACCCTCTGGACATGACCATCCAACCAATCCCTCATCCACCAAACAGTACACCCACCAAATCCTTATCTCTCCAATTTAGGGAGAAGAATGTTGTGGAGGACCTTGTCAAAGGCCTTACAGATGTCCAGACAGGTGAGATCCGTTGCTTTTCCCTTGTCCACTGATACATATAATGCCTAGGTTGGTTAGTCCTTCCTGTTTCAAGTGAGTTTTTCAGAGAAAAAGCTATGCCCTGTTGCAACCAGGCAAGGATCATGCCTAAGGTATGTAGAATGTACTTTTATTTCACACCTTTTGCTCACATCTTGTATCATTGTGGGAATTACTTTAGTTCTAAACAGAATTTTTCCATGCGTTAAAGTAAAGGTATTATTATGACATGAACAGAAATAGTAAAGCTCATTGCTTTTCAGTTAATGGACCATAATGGATATTCAGCTTAATTTATTGATAAACTTTAGCTATGAAATAGTATAATTTTTAAATGGAAAGTGCTCCATAATTATTTTTTTTAAGTTAGATTTTATATGAAGATAAATCCTTACAGCATCATAAGTGCATTGTAACAGAGAATATATTTTACTTGCAGGTTAAATATTTAGTAGTTTAAAAATTTTCAAGAAATAATTGTTGAATAAAATTCTTAATGCATTAAATACTGTCATTGTCGTTGTTATTGTTGTTATTATAATTACTCTCTTGAGTGTCTGAAGTATTACATTTTCTTTCCCGTAAGTATTTCAGACTTTAATTTCCCCCACTGCAAATAGGACAAGGGGGATCTAGTGAATAAATCAAAATTAGAATCAAATCAGATTAATCCATGTGTTTATTTTGTTTTATTTTCCTTAATGTAACTAAAAATTAAATTCCTCATTAAGGCTAAATCTTAAAAATGAATCATAGGATCATAGAATAATTTGGTTTGGAAGGGACCTCAAAGATCATCTAGTTCCAACCCCCTGCCATGAGCAGGGACTCCTTCCACCAGACCAGGTTGCTCAAAACCTCATCCAGCCTGGCCTTGAACACCTCCAGGGATGAGGCATCCACAAGTTCCAGTGCCTCACTAGCCTCATAGTAAAAAATTCTGTCCTAATATCTAACCTGAATCTACCCTATTTCAGCTTAAAAGCATTGCCCCTCATCCTGTCCCTCCACCCCCTGATAAACAGTGCCTCCCCATCTCTCCTGTAGTCTCCTTTCAGCCCTGGAAGGCTGTTGTAAGGTGTCCCCAGAGCCTTCTCTTTTCTAGGGTGAACAACCCCAACTCTCTCAGCCTGTCCTCCTATGGGAGGTACTCCAGCCCTCTGACCTTCTCTGTGGCCTCCTTTGGACCTGGTCCAACAGGTCCATGTTCTTCCTGTGCTGGGGATTCCAGAGCTGGACGCAGCACTTCAGGAGGGGTCTCACAAGAGCAGAGTAGAGGGGGAGAACGGTTTCCCTCGACCTGCTGTTCATGCTTCTCAACTAGCAACCCCAAGTCCTTCTCCCCAGAGCTGCTCTCAATCCGTTCTCCTCCCAGCCTGTATTTGTGCTTGGGATTGCCTTGACCCACATGCGGGACCCTGCTCTTGTCCAGAAAAAGCAACAAAAGTCAATTCACACTGGTGATAAACACAAACAACTCCTTTAACTGGGTAGTTTTACTCTCCTGGGGAACTTTGGTAGGAGAACTTGCAGCTCAAAATGTATATATTGTCCTGCAGTGATTTTTATTTTTTAACATCTCTTGGAATTCTAGTCCAAGATAGAAACATAAAAAGGAAATAGTAAGGACACAGGACGATTTGATAAAGAAGATGAAAAAAATTAAGAAGAGATGAAAGAAAGATGAAAATAAGGTTTATCAATAGATGAGTGGCCATAGACAACACTGTTAACCTTTCTGTCCTTTTACCTTTACAGCCTTTATAACACACATCCATAAACATGCAAAGAGAAAATCCATGTGTAAAACAACAAGAAAAGAAAATATTTCCAAAGTTCAGAGCAGAACTAGGTCTTAGAGGCATCCTGCCATGACCATTGAATTTTACCTGAATACATTCAAACACCTTGATGACAAACTATAAAGTACTAGAAAAAGGCTAAATGATCTGCTGTACCTTTCATCAGGTTCTATGCTGTGAAATCACCTGAGAGGCAGAATCTTTTTCCGAGCAGATAACGCAGAAAGGTACAAATCCTCATATGGTGCTCTCAGCATAACCATTCAAAGAGCTGCAATAATTTATATGTTCAGCATTTGATGCACCATTTTTGTTCTCCACATGTTCACTTTAAAATTCAGCCAGGAAAGAAAAAAGTCCTTGAAACACAGCTGCAATGACCTGTATAAGATAAAGTTAGTCCTACCTAAATATCTACCTGGATGCCCTGAAAATGAGACCATACAAACCAAAACCAGGAAAGAAAAGGAAAACAAAAACCAGAACGAAACTGCTAAAGCTGACACGATATGGAAAAGGTTCTCCACTTGCTTAATTTGACCATTTTCATGGAGCATGTTGTGTTTATGTTCTGGCTGTTTATGTGAGGAACTAATGAAGCTGTTTTTCCCTTTAAGGGGCCGGAGGGATTTGGGGAGTCATTGCGAGGTTAGCACTCAGGCTAGTGGTCTGTTCAGCCAGAGAAGCTGTCGTGCGATGCCTGTGGCTCGTGCTGTGCAGCAAGGCTCTGCCCAACTGCATTTCTGAAGGGACGTGTGTTTTTTATGTATGCAACAGCTGTTCCATTACCTCCCTTAAAATGACTTCATAAAGCAGAGAACCTTTTCCCAATTTATTTTAGTTGCTCTCGCTGAACAGCTTATCTGGGGCTTGATCCAAAGCCCATGGAATTCAATGGAGAGACATTTTATTAACTTTTTAGAGAAAACATCAGATTAATTAGAGAAACAGACTTTGGATAATTCCTTGTTTCCTTTGACAACAGTCTCCATTGTCCTCTGTTTTGTATAGAATTAAATATCAAAGGGGAAATTTCCACAGGTTCAGAGATTTGTCTCTGTTTGTGTTTAAGTTGTGATTCTTATCCAAAATCTAGTTGGGTACTTTTGTGTGCTGACTGGGGTTAAAATCTTGAAACAGTGCTTAACTTTATAGTCATTTTATCTAACTTTATTAATGTTTACAGACTCCACCTAAGATAAGAAGTTAATCAGAGGTAAGAAAGCTTCAGTTTTGGACTGAGTCAGGAAAAAAAATAATTTGGTTGCAGTTTCCAGTAACTGGGTTTTTTTTCCATTGTGCTGGTTTTGGCTGGAGTAGGGTTAATATTCTTCATAGAGGTAGTACAAGGCTATGTTTGAATTTGTGCTGAAAACAGCATTGATGATACAGGGATGTTTCTGTTATTGCCGAGGAGTGCTTACACAAAGCCAAGGGCTTTTCTGCTTTTCACACCACCTCAAAAGGATGTCCCATGCCATATGATGTCATGCTCAGCAACAAAAGTTGAAGGAGGAAGAAGGAAGGGGAATGATGTTTGGAGTGATGGCATTTGCCTTCCCAAGTAACTATTACATGTGATGGAGCCCTGCTTTCCTGGGGATGGCTGAACACCTGCCTGCTGAATCATAGAATCATAGAATCATAGAATCATAGAATCATAGAATGGTTTGGGTTGGAAGGGACCTTAAAGATCATCAAGTTCCAACCCCCCTGCCATGGGCAGGAACACCCTCCACTAGCCCAGGTTGCTCAAAGCCTCATCCAGCCTGGCTTTGAACACCTCCAGGGATGGGGCATCCACAGCTTCTCTGGGCAACCTGGGCCACTGCCTCACCACCCTCATAGTGAAGGGAACTAGTGAATGAATTTCTTGTTTTGCTTTGCTTGAATATATGGTTTCTTCTTTATTTGTTTAACTGTCTTATCTTAACCCACAAGTTTTCTTACTTTTATCCTTCTGATTCTTTTCCCCATCCCACTGGCAGGGAGTGAATGAGCAGCTGTGTGGTGAGCAACTGTTTTCGCTTGCATCACATGTCTTTCTTGGGCTTTATTTCTCTCTCTTTGTTGTTTTCATTTTATTACCATTTATTAACTATTATTATCATTATTATTGTTATTATTTTATTTTATTTCAATTATTAAACCATTTTTATCTCAACCCATGAGTACCCCATCCCACTGGGGGAGAGTAAGTGAGTAGCTGTGTGGTGCTTGATTGCCAACTGGGGTAAAACCACGCCATCCATACAAATCAGAGCGTTTTGAAAAATGTAATTTAAAAATTAAATCAAAAATTTTAATAAGATAAAAATATTTTATTATAGTAGTTCTATAACAAAATTTATAATGTCTTAATTTCATGACATATTTCCCCTAATAAAAGAGTTTATAACTCCATTTTTCTTTTCTTTGCGTTTTGGGACAGAAGTAAATTTAAATAATAATAAAAAAATACGTGAAATAACAAACCTAATTCTCACCTGAATTGTTAATTGCAATTTTCTTTCTATACTGCTGGAGCACATAGCTGCTGGAAAGGTCAGCAAATGAAATCAAACCACAGACTGCACTTTTTTCCTCACACTACTTGTGCCATGATGTCAGACCAGCCAAATGGTGGCTGACTGCCAGAATACTCAAAAATTCTTTGAAAAGTCAATTCCAGTCGCTGAAAGACCAGTTTTTTTGTTTGCTTTATTGGCAAGGGAGAGGAAGGCTAAACAGCTGCTACTTGGAGTGTTCATGAGCAAACAAACAAAAGACAACATTCAAACAAAACGAGGCAGCTCTTGCTAATGCAGGATATTCCTAGCTTGTCTTGTTGAGGCCAATACAGAAAAGTTTTTGTTGTGCTCCAGAAGCAATGTAGTCATGTTATCGTTGAGTTAAACCCAAATGACTATATACATACATGTATATATGTATGTATCTCTAAGCACACTTACTATCTTACACTTGGTATAAAAACCAAAAAGAAAGGCTACAAATAGCTGGAGCACATGTTGAGCTAACCCAATAGTATATTTTTTACCAGACCTGAGGATAAGTACAAAACCAGAGTAAGAACACCATGAACCTTCCTTACCAACCTATGTGAATGCAAGCTTCAGAGCTTCCTAAATGAAGGGTGGTACCTTCATATTTAACAGCCTTTGAATATGTCCCACCAGTGCCTAGGCCATGTGCTAATAAAATTTGTGTTCAGCTTTGTGGCTTCCTGATTAGAGCTGTCTCACTTCCACGCAGCTGAGGGCATAACTACTGTCTATGAAACTTCCTTTCCATTGAATTTTATAAGAATTTTTCAATATTTAGAGCTTTAAATACAAGCTGGGCTAAGACTACACCTTTGCTGAAAGACAGTGGAGATTTTGCAAACGTTTGCACCCTCTCTCCCCTAGAGCTTCATCCCCATGTACGGGTATTTTCTGCAGAGTTCAAGCAAAGGAGATGCCTCCAGAGACTGAAGTGCAGAATCTGAGAGAAGAGGTCATGGGAGAATGGTGTGGAAAGCACCAGGGTTTGAAAATCTGACAGAGGCTTTTGTGTAAGAACGGGTTTGAGAATAAAACCAGGATTCGCTGGAGGGACAATAGAAGAGAGGGAATGCAGAAGAACAGAAGACACCACGGTGTACATTAGCAAATGATATCACTCAAAGGGGCATTTTCATGTACACTGGTTTAACTATTCCGCAGAGCACGTTAATCCATGTGCCCGCTGTGCTGTTCTACCCTCTTCGCTTCTCTTTGCCCTTTAATCTTTCTCTCTCCTCCCTTCTGTCAGAATATTATCCTCTCTCAGGTTCATTAAGACACAGTTATGAAAAAGCCTCATTTTGTGGTTGAATCCTGCAGACCTCACTTGAACAAAGCTGTTGTTTCAACCTAGTGTGATTCATGCCTGAAAGAAGACAACAGGACTGGCTTCTGTCAATGTAATGATGACACTGCTAGCAGGGCTACAGCAGTGCCTAGAAGGGCCAGAAGTGAGGACCTTGCTGGGCTGGATGCTGCACGTGTCTACCAGGAGCCACTGTCTTACAGTTTGATAGCAGTCTGACTTCCTCTGAAGGTGGGAATGTAAGATGTAATAAACCGGACGAATGCCACGAAGGATGGAAGTGGAGATGCTACTGACGTCTTCACAGGACAAATCATCTGCCCTCTTTCATTCCTCTCAAGATGAACTGAATTTCCTCCTGAACAGGTCCAGAGTAAAGGTAGTCTGATGTAGTCATATTTAGATATCTACTTGTTTGGTTATCAAGACAGGGCAAAGACATCCCTTCACGTGTGTGGGAAGTGAGCCCAACCTCTAGTTTCTACTGAATAACCCAGTATAGGGGCAAGAACACGAAGTTCTAGGCACCTAGGAAAGTCAATTTTAGCTACATATAATTTGTGTTTTGCAAGTGCTGGAAAGCTATGAAGACCTATGAAGAAATAAAAAAATAGACTAAAATATTAAAGGATTTTATGAGAAAGAGATGGGCATAACCTGACTGTCATGGGCGTAAATTGAGTGTATGAAATTATTTCAGTCACTAATCTTAAAAATTGTCTTTAAAAATGTTAAAATGTCACATAGATTAAATAGCTAATCATCAATTTTCCTTGTGAGCAGATCTTCCTCCGGAACGGGGTGAGGGAGGAGGTGGGAAAGCAAGAGGAAACAGACAGCTCTAACAAGCTGGTGGGAGAGATCCACAAAGTTGCCCTGAGGTCTCAGAGTTAATTCAGGTGATTTCTATGGAGAGGGACACAAAACAAAGCAGAGAAGAAGTAAGGGTCAGTGGGAATATGCATTACACTGCAGGACTTAGGTCGAAGATATCGATCCCATTTTAAACCCAATTCAAATGTCATTGGAATTAAGGAAGATTTTTTAAAAATAACTTTTATTTTATAATTTTTATTGTCTTGTGTTTTCAATTACTACTGATATCACCATGATTGAAATGGAGGCACACTGCTATAAACTGTCTGCAAAATGAGCACCAGTTGCCCTGAGATTCCTACCAATACAGAAGTCTGAAGACATGGTTCATGCTAGGAAGTTTCTGCGCCTCTCCAAAATGAATCGATAGAAGACATCTCCAACCACTGCACAGTCTACACAAGCAAAGATGGTTCTAAAAGTGTAAAATTAATTTCTGATCAGGTAGATTGCTTGGTGCGAGTGAAAAAAATTTTAAATTATTTATAACCTTTACCATCTTTCTTATTCTAGAGGAAATTTTGCAATATAATGTTGTTAATGATATGGGATGAAACATAGAAAGAGCCATTAATTTCCCCCTCCTAAATCCTGATGTAGGTTTATCCTCTGAGTCTTGTGTAATTCAGTTTTATCCTTGTATATGCAAGTTATTTGAGAAGCCACATTAGCAAAGACATAAGAATTCTAAGATTTCTTTGTTTATAAGGCTTTGTTAACATTTACCATTTTTTTCAGTACTTCTTACTCCTTTTTCTCTATTAAGGATGCAGGTTAAGGCAAGCAAAAGAAAATTGTTTTGCTTTGTTATAATATGTCACGCTTTATCAGATCAGGTAATTCAGTTGTGGCACTTATTGCCACAAGATGTAGTGTGGGCCAAAATAACAAATGAGTTAAATTACTTTTAGGTAAATTCATTTGCTGAACTCAGGAAAAGTCCATTATGAAATGTTAAGCAAAACAGTATAGATGCAAAGTTTGGCTCTGGAAATCCTAAGGATTTTGCCTTCAGTGCTGCCGGAACCTGAGGAGGAGTAGCAAAGGGAAGTATTACTGGTCATCCTGTTCTTCTCTTCTATCCAAAACTGCTATGGCCACTGTCAGAGACAAGACACTGGAACTACTGAACCAGTGTGTGACCTGTTTAGCTATTTTTATATTATGTCTTTACAATGGAAGTGTGGAAGTATCATTATTCCTCTTTTACAGGAAAGAAAGAACAAGCATAGAAAATTATTCATCCAGGCTCATTCAATGCATCGTTTGTGTCAGACAGACAAGTTAATTTGGTCCATGTGATACTCTATACAGTTTTCGTGACCTGACGTTGCTCAGGATTCAGTTTGGAGCAAAACTTTACTTCCTCAGACAGTAAATCCAGGTGTAGGACGGAGAAGACTGCTTTTTATAAGCAATGTGAGTAGGAGTACAGAAACACGATTTGACTCAGACATCAGACTCAAATTTGACACAGTTATTTGAGTCCCAGAAATCCAGACACGTCTGCATCCCATTCACAAATGGAGATGGTGACTTCAGAAGTAGAAACACAGGAGAAGTTTGGAGGTGATACTGCAGAGGGTCCTGGATTAAGCAGAGACAGAGTTAACTTTCTTCATAACAGCTAGCAAGAGCCTGTGTTTTGGATTTGTGCTCAGAAGAAAAGCTGATAAGCTTTACAGTTTACGGTTATTGCCAGGATACCCAAGGAAATATACTTTCAGCTTCCCTGCTCCCCGCAGACAGGGAAGTGAGGGGGGGGGAAGGGGCTGGGAAGAAGCACAGCCAGTTTCTAGCCTAGGATTTGCTCTTAGGTTAAGACTGAAAACTCAGAGTAGCCAATAATCTATTCCATAACATACACGTCATGCCCAGTGTATAAGTGAGGACCCTCCGAAACATCGGCCCTTTTTGTTCCAGGTCCTTTGGTTTCCAGATGTCTCTTGGCTCCGGATTGTCTCGCTCCAGGTGGTCACTCTCCCAAGGCCTTCCCCCCCCAACACACCCTGGTCTGCTCTCGGTCTGGGACACTCGGACTGTGATCTCCGGTCTGTGCGTGCCTCCGAGAGCGGTGCACCCCCTGCCTGGGGGAATCATGAGTGTGGTTTTGTGACTTTCTCTCTCCCTACTCTGGGTTCGTATAGCCGGGAACAGGCTGAGTCTTTATCGTGGGGTGGGGGGAAGTATCACTGTGTATCACTCCTTTGTATATCTGTATACAGTATTATTTTCAATCCTCTTGTAGTTTAGTTATTAAATTGTCCTTATCTCAACCCATGAGTCCTTTTTTCCCTTTACCCCTTTAACTCTCTGCCTTATCCCTGGATGATGGGGGTCTAGAGTTGTGTGAGCGGGTGTGTGTGGCTTGGCCCCCAGCCAAGGGCTAACCCATCACATTCCCCACGTTGGGAGCCAAAAAAGAATGTGATGGGTTTTCTGGTTGTTGTTTGGTTGGTTTTTATATTCTTTACTGTTCCTGATAAAATATTTGATGTTTTTCTGAGATTTTTTGAATGGAACAAACGTTATGTTATTTTACTTGTACACGTTCTTTCTGATATCCCAGTACCAAGTAAACTCTAAACCATCAATGAGCTTCACAGTTTTAAATTATTCACTCAGCTTACAAAAGTATCACCAAAACACTTGAAACAAACAAACAACAAGTTGAAAATGAATATTGCAATAGCAAAAAATCAAACAAACATCACACCTTATAGGGAAACGTTTACCTACCACAAAAGCGTGAACTGTGAGACTGAAATGAGCAAAGTGAAAAAACAATTGATGAAGTGAGGTTGTGAAAGTCTTCTCTTGCATTGGCTACTAACCACGTAGTCTTGAATGTTGTGATGCTTATGTCTGCTTGCCTCTTAAGATGAAACATGGTGAAAATTATATTACTTTCTATGGGCTTGAAGATGAGGTAGAAACCACGCGCTTCATAGTGTTAACAGGTACTGAACAGTTTCTGCTAGTGAAGAGTGTGTGTGAAAGGACAGAGAGTAATGAATTATATTTTCCATGCTGCATGTCTTCACATTAACAGCTAACCGCTGTGTCTGTGTATATGAATGCAGCCAAAGATCATTACTGAACAGTCCTGGAGCATAAAATTTCCACCTGTCCTGCCAGAAGGAAGTGTCTTTATATTTTATGCTATTGAATTGAACTGACCCTCTAGGAGAAGAAATTCCCCCAAACCAAGAGCAGCAGAATGTAATTGCTGCAGAACTGGAATTTTCCTCAAACATCAAAATATGAGTTTCCATAATATTAACATTTGGAGGAAGATTTAAACCCACAAAAGTTAGTAATTTTGGCATAAAAACTCCCAGTCACTCTGTAACTCATTTTTCTATGTCAAAAAGAAGAGGACATGATGTTATTTGCCATATGTGTTGCTATATCGTAGCCTGGTGAGCTGAGGTTAAACTTGAAATGGGAACCTCCTTAATTTTGTGGATTTAAATTAGATCTATAATGTTGGTGTAAAAGTCAGCAGTGTCCTCAATGTACAGTTTGGTTGGATGTGAGATTCTTTATCTGTGAGTTGTTGCTATGGGAGATTATAATAACTTCTGCTGAGAGACTAAAAAGGATTCTGTTTGCATATTTAAAAATATACACAGATGGAACATGTATATAGACAAGCACACACAAATACACACGCATTTGTCCATGTACATATAGACATTTGTGTCTATTTTTATATTTACATTTCTATAAATTGTCCATAAGAAAAACAGTGCCTAAGTGGGCCATAGTCATCAACACATTCTTATAAGCCAGAAAGAAACAGTAGTGTTGGGTTTTTATTATATTCAAAGACTGAGTCCTAGCAGACTGTGCATTGTCTGGAGGGGAGCTCATTAAAGTGGACTGTAATTGAAGCATCAAAATACTCTCTTTACTATTTTTTTCCCCTTTTCCACAACAGGAAAGACTTCACGAAGAACACAGCATACTGGCTGCTGAGGACTTTTGACAATCATTAAGGCTTATTGTATGGTTTTATTATCCATCGTAAATCTGAGCACTAGGAAATGAAAATCTAGTATCAGAAATTTTATCCCACTGAAAACAAACTGTTAAAGTCTGGTTGTTTTTCTCATTCCATGAAAAGAAAGGGGGCTGTCCCAACACACCTGCTGGTAGCACCCACCGAAAGCCAACTTACTTTACAGTAAATAAATATGTTAAATATTAAAAAGCAACATGACCTAAAGGGCCGCTGTTCTTCCAAGTTTCAGTACAAGAAAAATATATTTACTCAGAGGAGTTCAGAAAGGGCATCTCGTGAAATTAGAGTTGAGTTTTCACAGAAAACCACCAGACCTTCAGAGTGCTTGAGGTTGGAAGGAACCTCTGGAGGTCATCTGGACCAGTCCTCCTGGAACCTAGAGCCAGTTGCCAAGACAGTTACATGAACTATGTTGAGACAGCTACAATGGACATTTTTCCTACAATGGACTAATTATCTTCCAACGAAATAATTAACAGCGACATAAAACTTTTGTTGAGTCTGTCTGGGATCTGGTGGACAACACAGAAATTTCCAGTTCTGTGTATAAAATCCTGACATTGTACATCATTTATATGGCAAAAATCCTAGAGAATCTTAAACTGCAGCAAGCATGGTCTGTCATTTTACTTTTATCTAATCTATTAAAGCATTTGGCACCGCAGTATTCAGGGGATACTGGGGTGGCTAATGCATTGGTGTAGCTCCAGGCAATGTGCTTTCTTAACTAATTTAAGGATATAAATGGGCTTTTGATGGAATGGAAGCTTGTGCTGATTCTTTGCACAGTGTTGTACTCCTTCCATTAGCAATAATTGCATATGCCACTGCCTGTTTCAGGCTTTATAGTTTTGTTCTCTACTTGTCTACTTTCCCTCTTCACTGTTTCCCAGAAGAAAATTAATAATTTCGGCAACGTTTCCGAGTTAACATGACAAATTTTTTCTTTTGTTAATTAAGCTAGGTGAATAGTAAAGTACTTTACCTGGAAAGTAAAGAAGACTTTTCCCTCTCTTTTTTGATCACTCTTAACCTTATACCAGCAACAATCTGATCAAAAATTTAAGTCTATTGTTGCAAACACTTACACATAAAATACAGACCTCGATTTCTTTATTATTTCTTTTTTTTCCCCTCTGTAGTGAAAAAACCATGTTTACTTCCCGGTGTTGTCCAAAAACAGCCCAGGCTCATAAAAAAAAAAAATCTTATGTGTTTATTTTTAATCATAATTTCAAATTTGGTAAGAGATGCAGCAGACTTGGACCAGATATTCAACGAAAACACACTGCCGATGTGAGCAGAAGTGTTATGTAGCTAACTACACAGCTAGATGCACAGACAGATTTGTTTGTTTGTTTACTAGATCAATGAAAACATTAATTCAATTGGAAGTCTGATCTACAGATAATGATAATTGGAGAAGACTAATTGCAGTTAATGGAACTATGGCAGTTTATGCCAGTTGAGAATCAGTCCCATTTTCTTTTTCCTTCTGAAAGAATTTGACTTATTTTGTACTTAAAAGATGAGTAGGTGTTTTTTTGGAATTCACTAGCGAAAAATGAAGAAACATGCTGCTAATGACAACTTAAAAAAGAAAATTGTAAGATGGACAAATCAGTATAATCAGTTGTTTTGCAATGAGATCCTTTTTTCAAGAGTATTTTTACCTTACTGTTTGCCTGTCTGCTTGCTAAATTGTTTTAAAGAAAGTCGCACCATGAGTAGTGATTTAGATTTTCATTGACTACTCCAATTTTGTATCTTGTGGTAGGACAACATCCAAATATTACCCTTCTGCCAGCTCCCCTCTGCATCCTGGTTTCTCCTTATAACAGAATCTTCCTAACTGATGCATGAAATTCTTCCCAGACTGTGACAACCATGTGGAAAGTCTAGCTCTAGAGTGATACCAATCAATTTCTCTCCAAAGAAGACAAACATTTTCGTCAGAATAGGAAGTACTTTTGGGCAGCGTTTCCACCTCTTGGTAATAATGAGATATAAGTTCTGTTTCTGAATCATTCTTATTGTCAGGAAATTGTGTCACAAATCCAGACTGGCATTCAGAAAAGTATGAAAAGGTATGCTCACCTATAAATATATACCTGATTTAACCAAAAATGTAATTCCGTTTCAAGTACTTCTCAAGACCTCTTTTGGGTTCAAACCCCAAAATCTACTGAGGTTTCGGAAAGAAAACATAACATGGAAAAACTCATGAAACTTAAAATGAAGTAACATAATGTAACGCAACGTAATGGAACGTAACACAACATAGCGCAACGCAATGTGGCATAACATATAATAATATAAGGCAAACCCTGACCCTTCCAGCAGGGAAAAGTATTTTCGTGAGTTAAAAATTCTCTGCACTCCAAATGAAAAAAGCATTTTATACCAACCATTATGAGGCAAAGACACACAGTGAATAGCAGCAGCCGAGAAGAATAGCTAACTTTAGCTCTAACAATGGCCTTTGAGTCGTCTACTCAGCTCCTTTTTGTGACTTGATGTTATTAAACTTTTTGTGTCAGTCTCTTCTTAAAGTTTTGAAAGGTCCAGACGCTCATGGGCTTCCTAACAGAGGCCATGTATGTACTTAAAGTTCCATACTCTCCAAAAAAAAAAAAAANCAGCATCTAAGATACAGGTCAACAGCCCAAACTGGGAGACAGCTAACATTGTGGTCATTACCTTCACAGCATCTCATGTGTGTCAGCAGTTAAGATAATATATTATCATGCTTTAAGACAGGAGGATAAAAAAATAAGGAAAAGCCCAAAACTGTGACACCAATAATGAGTAGTACGTTATGTGGCAAACAACATACTCAGCTCCTATTTATTTAACAAAAATACAGGGCAAAGAACCTTATGCATCAAGATCCAAAAAAAGAAACAAACCACAAGCAAAACTTATTAATATATATTTCGATTTTGGATAAGAGAAATGACAAATATCAGTTAAGATAATAATTGCAATAAATGCTTCTGTTCACACTTTAGCATCAGGTATAACATGTAAGAGCTTTATGGTCTTGAGAGGAGGAGATTGTTACTACATATATATTCTCAGGTTAGAGTGTGGGTTTGGACAGTAGGAGAGCAACAGAGGTGTTAATCTAATAACCTGTAACTATTTTACCAGGTATCTACGTAATATTATGTTGCATAAAACTCTTTGTTTCATTGATTCTGGTCAATGTGGATTTTGAATAAATTAAAGTGATTTTTACTTTAAACTGTAATTGCTCCTTACCTTGTGTTTTGTGTTGTCATATATAGCACAGAAAAGTCAATAAATGTAACATGAGAGATTTTCCAAGGGGTATTATGAGAAAGTCTGTAATTAATAACACCATCTTTCTTTTTAAACCAGAAGATCTCAAAACCCTTTAAGATATATGGCTACATGTAACTAAAATATTTAATAGGTTAGAAAACAAAGGCACAAAAGGGAAATCAGGGGCAGATGAGCTTCTTCCAAATTCCAAGGAAGATGCTGTCACCGCAGCCATGCTGTCTCTGAGTGACATCTCATTCGGTATGGTTCGAGGTGATCACAGTGCACGAGGTATGAGCATATTTTAAATCTTTCTGAGATGAGGGCATGAATTTATTCACTTGCTTTCATAGTGTCCGTTTCAAACTCCAGAGGCCAGACTCATTGGGATGTTTTACAGTACATCCATTAACCTTGTTTGGCTGGTAGGATTCTTTACCCTGCATTTTTGATATGTTTTTAATTGAACTTGGCACTATTGCAGCAATAGCTCAGGTTCGTCAATTTTTAGTCTATCTGCTGTGTAGTACTTGGGAGTTTTAATTAATTTTAACACACAATTTCTGAGGCTTTCACTTTTTTTTTGGTGAAAGGTTGTGTTTTAGGAGCAGAACAAATAGCTTGACAAGACAAAAACATAATGAATTTTTTTTTTTTAAGCATCTCACACAACTCGTAATAAATTTAAACCAAACGCTGAAAGTTAAACCCAAACTGAAGCTTTCTGGATTCAGTCTAAGGAACACAGAGCCAAAAGAGCAGAAAGCTTTGAGAAGAAATCTCCCTGTGCTTTTCTGAAACATATGGAGAAAAATAGGAGTCCTGTCTCACAAAATGTCTACCAAAGATTTTAAAGCATTGCATAACTGGATGATTGATTACAAAGAAGAAGAAAAGGACTGTTTCCCTGTTTTATGCATGCCATCCAAGAGTATAGGTATTAAAATGCCTTATCATTTCTATGTTGGTGAGGAATAAATAGTGAGCAACTGTAATTAATAACTATTAAAGCTGTTTGACTGATCATATCTTCTGGCTTGCAAAATCTTTTATGTGCAGGTGTGTGCATTAATGGAATCCATTAAATTCATATATTTCAACAGATAGTAATTTACGATCTTTTATAAGATCTGTCATGAAACACAGTCAGAGATATAGGATTGTCTCAGTGCATTACATAGCAAATTGTACTCCCCTTTCCTCTGAAATGACTTGACTTTAGAGACTAAATATGAATGTCAATGCATTGGACAGCCACATTAGGTATACTTTTTGCTCTACCATCGCCTGGGAATATGTGGAATAAACCTTTTATCAGTGGCAAAGCTGAGAACAAGAGTGAACAATATTCAAAGTGGCTGGAGGAAAAAATGTGTGGGAGTTCTATCTATTTCACTTTATACATAAAAAAGAGAAAGAGATTGAGTGTGTAACCCTCATTTATGAATTGTAATGGCTCTCCTATGAGTTGCTAACTATTCTTTTCAACTTGTATTTGTTATTTTTTTTCTCTGGTTGGTCCTTTCATAAAACTGAAGAAGATGAACAGACAAGTAATTTTTTTCAACCACTCCACATCAAATTCAGAGGCCTATTCAGCCCTGGATATGTATAAAAATCACTCACTAATATCAATAATAATGATTCTTTCTTTTGTTCGAGAGAAACACAAGCTGTAAGTATATGAGGTAAAAAAGGGGAAATAAGGGCTGATTAGAACAGAAAACAGAGGAAAAAGCAATAGTTTTATGCCCAGACTTTAATGAGTTGGTGGAGGATTATAGACAAAATATATCATCTCTTAAAATACTTGTGACAAATCTCTCAGGGAGGCTTTTGTCTTGTTGGTCTATTTAACAGCACATTGAGATTATCATAATTAAGTATAGATAGTCAACATATTAAATGGATTAATATCTGCTGTATATACAATCTTCATATACTTATCTAATTATACCTTGATAAGGGAGGAGCTATAATACTATCATATAAAGGTTGAACTTTTGCCTCCTTTTTAGTAAATAAATTCAAAATTTAAAAAACTCCAACATACTTTGGCTGGGAAGTATGAGAGGTCATTAACATGGGAAAATTCCGTCTCACTGGAGTTTGCTTCCATCATTCTACACGTAGATCAACAAGCTGGGTCCCTAAAGAAAGCAGAGAAAACAACTTCTTGGTCACTGTTTTCTCCTACAGATTTCTACGTACCTGGGACCCATTTTGTCTGTAGAATTTTTGTCTACAGTCCTAGGCAACTCTGTTACTTTGTTTTTGAAGGAAAATGAAGGGATATGATTGAAAGGAAGGGGAAATGGCATTTAATTGGATCAGAGTAACTTGACAGAAGGGACAGAAAAGCAAGACAAAATTACTCAAAAGTAGACACTTAAAAGTAGAGTATGAAAACATGAAAGTGTTGTCCTTTCACTTTGTATATTGTTCTGGAGGACAGAAAGAAAGAAAGTGCTATATGAGATGTCCAAAACTTCTTATATTTCAGAGCAAAGTAAACAAAATTATCAAGGAGTTGTAGGCAATGAGTCATGAGGAAAGATGAAAAAGAATAAATCTGCATTGGCTGGCTAATGCTAACTAACAGGCACTCTGTATGCTTTCTTTGAAAATGTAGAAAGGCCTTTATTTTATCTGTCTAGATTTGTAAGGACATCCTATGAAAGGGAACTTCTGAGATGCCTTCAGAACAGTTTACAAACCTTATCCTTGTTATCACCTTAACAAACGAGCACAGAAGAAAGAGATATTTTAGAAGAGTGCAGTGCTACGCAACAAACAGTTATGGGATAGAAAGAAGGTCTCCTTAACACAGCTGGACTATGAAAAAATCTGAAGAAGTGATGAAGGCTCCCAGACTGTCTAGCAAATGTATACAAAAGTAGAGACTCCCGTGCTGGCAGTAATGATCCAGAAGACCCAAAGCCACATCCTCAGGTAGCGGATGTCACTCTAAGGTTTTTTGTGCCATTAGAGTATGTGTTAATTACACTTAACTTTTTGTTTTATTTTTTTTTAAATACAGTTTTTTTGAAGATGACAGCCCAAACTAGCATGGTCATTTGAAGATAATGCATTTCATCAGTCCTGCTATAGCTCTTATATATATATATTAGTGTTTATACCCATGCATATACATTTATCAATAACATTATCAAAGAACTAATGTGAGGTTTTTGGATTCAGTCAATCTTTTGGGAAGCAGCCCTTCATCCACAGCTTCTGTTGAAAGAAAAACTGTTTTATAGCTGAAACAAAGACAGGGCTTGAAAATTGCTTTCAAACAGAAAGGCACAAGGGGAAATGTGCACATGCTATAAATTGCTCTCCCTCTGATATCCACAAGTCTGTATTTTGGGGGAAATGACTGCTGGTGTGCCTGTATTCACATTAGTGACAAAAGAAGGAAATCAAGAGTAATGCATACGAGAGAGAAGCACTGATTTTTTCCATGTGTTTCCATCATTCCTCTTCTTTCTGTATGACAAGGGCCTAGGATTTTGAGAGATGCCTTAGGTAAGTGACTCAGTCTGCAGGGTTGACAATGAAGAGCTTGGAAGAGCTGTAATTGTGAAAATAAGAATGAAGGGCAGTTGTAACTTTGGACTGACATTGAGAGCTGCCTTAAGAGAAGCTTGATAAGGTCAAACTAATAAACTTGGGAGCTGCTCAAAGGGAAACCAAATTCTGGAGCTGTGAGACACTTTGACAGATAATTAGCATAAAACTGTGCAAGTACCCCACCAAAGAGAAAGTGAAATCACAATCACAAATAGAATTGAACCCAAATGAGTCAAAATAATGGACCAAATGATTGCCCTTGAACTCACAAAAAAAGTACCAAGGGCAGAATTAGATCCATTGTTCCTGGATAGATGCAGATTCACTCAGCACTATATGAGTCAATGACAATGAAATACATGCATCTGGTGACAGCTGCTGTATTTTGGCTTCTTTGCAAAGGACTGTTAAGTGGCACATGTGATACACCTGTACCAATGGAAATGTTGTGGTTTGTGTGGTACATTGTTGGTTTGTTTACCTGGCCATATGGGTTTCTGATCATTTCATTCCCATTGTGTAGATTTGTCCACTGATTGCAGTTCATTTCATACAAGTTGCCATTCAACAGATGATAAAGACTTACAACTTATATCCAAACACTTCTTTTGACAGACCTAGCCTCTTCTTTCTCTGCTTTTTTATTTTCCTGGGTATATTTCTCAGCTGTCAGGCCTTTTATCTTTACCTCCTCTAAACTCTCAAAGGCTCCTAACTCTTGGATCAGGCTCTTTTCAGTCTTCTGAATCTCCAAAATGTCTTCTGCAAAAATGGGTACTTATTTAGAAGGCACAAGGGAAACTGCAAGAAGTGGCTATAGCAATTTACATCACCTCTGTCTACTCCACTTTGAAGGTGTCATAAAACATTTCAATTTTCCACCTTTTTACTTACTACACAGGTATTCCGTGCTGCTTATGACATAAATTTTTGCCGATGAAGTCATCTGTAACACACATGTGATCTGAATTTACCTCTGTCAGAATTTCTTTTGCAAATTAGAGGATAACCAAATACTGAATGGTACACATCTGACCCGTTAAACGTCTCATATAACTTTGTCTCAATACACCAGTAATAGCCACCGTGCTGCCTGATTGGTGAATCAGGACTCCAGCCTGGCTATTCCTGAAATAAATATCATGAAGAGATCTTACGTTTCTCTGAAAACCTGACAATAGCTAACACTGATTCTTTCCCTTCTCACCCACCCACCTCTCCACGATGATATGTTAGAGCCGCATGAACAATTCAGGGCTTGATTCATACAAGGAGCCTTGTTAATTGAGCCCTCTAGGGTTTTTTATCAGGAACTGGGACCTAGTTTCCTCCTGTATTCTCTTTTCAGACTTTTGAATTTCACTTGTTTTCGACTCCTCTTCCCTGAAGTTTTTGGTACATTTCAAAACTCCACTCAGCATTTGGAAACTTATAATGAAGCCAAATAAAACAAGGTCACACAGAGAGGATTCAAGGACAAATGTAGAGTTCATGTCTTATTGACCAAGATTCTTGAAGCCCACACATTAGTTTAAAGTTGTTTGTGAAAACATTAACGAGGCCATGCCATGTTAGACCAGAACCCCATCTATTCCAGTATCTAATCCAACGCCAGTAACCCTGATGAGAGCATAAGGACCAGATCTGCACATAATAACACTTACCTGGCATATCCTGCACCCTTCAACAAGCTGCAGATCAAGGCTTTCCTGAGATGGAGGTAGTGTCTTTAATTTTTTTTTTTTTTTTTGCTATTTATATGGAGTCCTCATTGTCCATCATCTTGTACAGAGTGGAAATAAAATGTTATGATCAGGCTACATTTTATACACATTTTCCACTGATGCAAATGACAACATCAGAGACAAGAAATTGGCAAAAAGAAGTACTCATCCTGAATATGTTTCTCCCTTGGATTACACTTCTGATAAACATTACCTACAAAGCAGTTTTGTGTTAGAGAAGATTTTGAAAGGGGAGGGGGCGTATAGCAGAGGGGTTGAATATTTTTTTACCTTTCAATGCAAAATGCAGTGTAAGATCTCTGCAAAACTCTAGCAAGAATTTTCTGTGTGGAAGCCAGAGACAATATTTGTAATACTTCTGTTTATCTGTGTATCTCCCAGCAGACATGTTTGTAAGTCTGCTTCTGTGCACATTTCTTTGTGTATATCAGTCCGTTTTTCTTCCTGCTGCCTCTTTCTCTTTCTTTTGTTATGTATGTGCTGTCTCCTTCCCAAATCCCTTATGCTTATTTTCCAGACGCATTTATTTATGTTCCCTCGCTAATTGAAAATCTCATATTTGAAGTTATTATTCTGATTGATGTCTGTCATTTTGATCAAGCAGTTGCTCACAGATGCTTTGTTAGAACAATTTTGCTTGTTAGTTTATCACCATCCATCTCCCTCCTGACCTTCTGTGATGTTTGGTACCAAAACCATTAAATATCTCCCACAAACAGACAGACAATTGGACACCCTCTCCCGTGCACGTGGTTGTAGCTACAACTGCAAAACCCTGGGCAATCAGCTGCGTGGGCAGGTTCTATCTCAGACTTTAATGGAGATTTCTTTCTAGACAGTAGAACAGGGAAAAATACTTGTCATAATACAGTAATGTTATTATTCTTGCTTCCAGTGACATGCTTTGGGCATTAAGAAGCAGGAAGCTGACTGCGTGTTCTAACAGGTTTTTATTCAATAGCCAGCAGTTCAACTCTTCAATACAACACAAACTTTGTGTGTCTTCTGAGAAAATAAGTTGGTAAAAATAAGAGAAAATGAAAACAACACTGAGGATCAAGACTACTAAAATATCAGATTTTCATTTTTTAAAGCTCAGATTTTCAAAGCTGCTGCACTGCGAACTCATGAGTATTTCTGACATAGACATTCCCTTGGTATCTAAGGTTCTGCTCTGAGCATGCCAAGAACTCCAGTCTTGACAGTGTGAGAAATCTATTTTATGCCTAAATCCTCCCGAGATTCACAAAACAGGCATGTGTCTACCTGTCTTATGTGAAGGACTTGCTCCCAGAGTTGTACACTGATATGTATTAAGTATTTATTGGAGCAGGGACCAGAACCCATGTGCTCTTCTCCCACATGAGTACACAATCCAACAGACAAAGGAATCTTGCTTATTCATTCTTTCTGTCTGACTTGATGAATATTTCATTTTATCTTGCAAAGTAGAATAACTTCAAGAAAGAATTATGTTCCAAGAAAGAGGACACATGAATTCAGGCCCCCAAGCCAAAGAGGTAGAACCATCCTTCTGCTCCCATTGCTGTTTTGTAAAAGAAATCTTCCTATCACGTACTGCTTGGAGGTCACCCTTATGGGTATGTTTCAATAATATCTTGAGGCTCTGCAAGGAGTTTGTGGACTGAGTATTTTATGGGAATGTTCTTTTAAAGCCATGAAGTTCATTCACACAGTAACTACCACTATTTCATACGAAATGGCCTTTAGACAAAATGGCTAAGATAATGTAGTGATGACTAAAACCAGGTCATTTTCTTCCTGTATTTAAAGGCCCATCTTCTGCATGAGTTCAGTCCCTTCCAAACCAGTCTATAGCACTAGTGCTTGGGATATTTTCTTAGTAAGATTGGCTTGAATCCTTGAAGCAGGAAGGAACGAAGTCCTGTTCAGTTCTTTGGTCTAAGTCTCCTCATCCAGACTATTCACTATAATGTACATCTCCTCTTCAGGCCATATTTTTAATTCAAACACCTTTTATTTCTGAAAACCATAATTTCAGGAGAAGGCCAGGGATTTAAATCCTGAGTGGAGGGTGGAAGACACCTGTTGCCATAAGGAAAGTTCCCTTTGCCTTGCAGAAATACATGTTTCATCCATCTCTCTATTTCAAGTGGTCACTTTTGGTCAGAAATATGTGTGTTAACTGTAGGGGAGCCCTCTGCTTTTGCACAATTATTTAGTTCACAGTCACGATGGAAGAGTAAAGAGAAATCCTGAGAGATGAAAAAGCAGGAGAAAGGCTAGAGCAAATAATACATGAGAACTCCATGGAAAAAGTGAAGAAATTAAGAATCTTTCTGGGAATAGTCTTCAAAATACTTCTTCACTGGTTTATGACAGTCAGTTGAATGTTAATAAAGACACCAGATGTAATGTACTTGTAGTAAAAATTTTAAGGATCTTAGTTTAATTGTGTACTACAAGGCTAGATACAAGGGTAGAAACATATCTCTCAGATTTTTTTTAACGTTTTCTTCAAAACCAAACTATGATGGAGTGATGGCTTTGGTGGACAGGGGAAGGGCGATGGATGTCATCTACCTGGACTTCTGCAAAGCCTTCGGCATGGTCCCTCACCACATCCTCCTCTCTAAATTGGATGGACTGTACGATGGATTAGGAATTGGCTGGCTGGACATAGCCAAAGGGTTATGGTTGATGGTTCTGTGTCAGGGAGGCCGGTCATGAGCGGTGTCCCTCAGGGGTCTGTCTTGGGGCCAGTGCTCTTTAACCTCTTCATCAATGACATAGACGATGGCATCGAGTGCACGCTCAGCAAGTTCGTGGATGATACTAAGCTGAGTGGTGCTGTCAACACTCTGGAAGGAAGGAAAGCCATCCAGAGGGACCTGGACAGGCTGGAGAAGCGGGCCTGTGTAAACCCAATGAGGTTTAATAAGGCCAAGTGCAGGGTGCCTACTTTTATACATATATTAACAATTTTTGCTGGTCTCTGGGCACAAATTCTACATCTTGGATGTACTGTCTGTCTCATGTTCAACATATCTCATGTGAATGACCTGTTTCTCTGCAGTTCTAATGGAACCCTCAATTTTTCTTTTTAACTGTCCTTTGAGAAGTTTCTTATAATTTGGCACCTTCTTCTGATGAGTTATTTTATCCCTACAAAAATTCACACATACTTCTTTCATCCTTTTCTGATTAAATCTTTTTTTTTTCTTTTTTTTTTTCCCATTCAGATTTGGAATTTGATCCAGGATCCAATCAATCTAACTTCTTTCCCTCATGTAGTCTATTATATTATATGTTCCTCTTCCATGATATGCCTGACTGCTCTCAAGCACTTTAAATCTATTCTTCTCATCTGCACCGCACTTAGGAACACATAAAGGAATTTTCAGCAATATACAGGATGCAGAATCCATGCATTCACTGTCTATGCAAGAAGTAACAAGATGGCACACATACCACCAGAATCTCAAATTCAGCATGTATAGGTGTTGAGGGAACACCAACGACTACTTTCTCAGATAGTGACTCGAGAAGGTAAAATTTTCTGCTGCAGAACTGGTGTAGCACAGTAGTGTGTGTGTGTGTGTGTGTGTGTGTGTGTGTGTGTGTGTTCATTCTCTGGGTCTGGTTCAAAAAACATTCATCTTTAGCATAGTAACAGTAAGATCTTCTTAGTTCTCAAGTTTATGTTGAGTCATTTTGATTAATCTTGGCTCATGCTTTCACTTTTAGAATTTTTCTTTTTAAAAAGAGAAAAAAGGGAACTGTCCTCAAATGGGTAAAAGATGTATATATGATTGAAGACATTAACTTTTCTTATTTCGGTTTTTGTTTGTTTGGTGTCCTGGTTTTATGTTTGTTTGTTTGTTTTTGATCAAGATTCAGTCTAAGGTGTATTTAAAGATGATCTAGAGCCCTGGGTCTGCTTGTCTTGGAGCACATTATGATTCCATATTCTTTTAGACCTAGAATAGGCTCTCAGATTTCATAGGAAGTGTTTTTACAGTTGCATACTCCTAAAGGTATCAAAAAGTATGTGAAGGTATTGTAATGTGGGTATCCTTGGGATAATTTTTGACTGTGGTAACCTCAATATCAATCATCCATTTAGTCTTTACAATCAGGGGAAAAGAGTTTCATGGCCCTAAAAACTTTCTGAGATTAAATTCTAGGTTGGATTTACCCCTTGTACCCAATAAACTACACTTGCCTTTAGAAAGTATGAAACTTTGACATTGGAACCAGAACATACATACAGAGACTAAATGGATAATTCTACTAGGAAAATACATCTATAACATTTTTCTCCTACAACCTTATATTTGCAGTTGTGACAAGATTTATCCTCTCCAAACATATGACTAAATGAGAAACAAATAATATGCTATACATAAATCCGTATGGAATCAAATAAGTGTTGATAATATTTGCAGTTGTTCTTAACTAGAAACCAAACCTTTGAGTGATTAACTCCAAATCTCCTTCTTTCTTTTTGCTATTTTTCACAGTAGTTACAGACAGAGCTTTTAAGCCAGTCGGGGGAAAGTATATTATTTCCATCCCCCTTTTAAATACTCTATAAAGAACACTTTCGTTCATAATAGCTTTGTTTACTGCGTAGTACAGCATGTTCTAATTATCACCTCTGCCTCACTAACCATACGGTTTATATTCTT